>PNEQ01075138.1:0-38114 GCA_003012365.1 Medauroidea extradentata
TTAATATACATAAAACAAATAGTAACTTAAATATATTTTTTTAGATAAATGACACGCCACCACCTATATTTTGAAGTTGTGCTAGAACAGAATAGATATCGGCAATCCATGATGGCACAATAAAGGTTATAGTTCGAAACATATGCCGTATAACAATTATGACAAAAGCATTAAAAACCATTAAATACACGTCTGAACGCTGCACGTGTGATTTATGACAACATATGTACAAATCCCTATCTCGACTTGAACTTTTCCAGATGGTGAACTATATAGTTCAAATGAACTGCATCCAAAGAACAGTTCACTTGTGTGAATAGTTCTGAACGACCTAGGTCTGCCAAACGAACTACACTTCCTATCACTAGTCATAACACTGGCATGACCACCTATGTTGGTGTACGTGTAACACGGCGGACAGAAGGGACGCAGTTACACGTGGCTTCATGAAGGAATCGAATTTCATTCGCCGGCTCAAGTTACGCATCCACACCCACATCATGGCCGCGGATGAGACTGCATTGCAAGCGTGTAAACAATTCTCCTCGTACACTAGTCGGGCATCCACCCTGGCTTCGTGACGGATGGACGTAAGTGACGTCCTGTACTCGAGGTGCGGCATGGTGAAGTTTGTCGTCGAGACGTTGGCAGCGCGGCGTGTAGCCAGGAGCGCGTAATGCGACGAGAGGGCGGGAGGCTCGGCCAGCTAGGTGTCCGGTAATAACCGCGAAGCTGCTGGCTGGCACACTGTAGCAAGGCGTTTGTTTATCCACAGCCAGGGCTCTGCTTACTACAGTACGTCTCCTGTCCAATCAGACAAGCCATCCTTCACTTGGGACATCATCGCGACATTTGCTACATTCGCAACGTAAAAAACACTCTGGATTACATGGAAGAGAAAACTGGGCTATGAACTATAGAATACATAGTAGACTCCAAGTAGCCGAGATTTTTGAGAATAGCTCATGCAGTATCAAGAAGAGGCAGACTAAAAAAGTGATGCCATCTGGAAGAACGTAGGAATTCACAACATAAATGAAAATACTTAACATAACAGGAAAAAAATGGAATGAACACACATAAGAAATATACGATGAATGTATTCCAGAACAATACAGTACACTCCAAAACGAAGAATAAACGTCGGCAGACCCAAGAAAAGATGGACGGACCAAGAAATCGCAGCGGACCACCCTATCTAAAGCTTGAAGAAGATCAGTAACGTATAGGGAGGATTCCGGAAGGCAGACACCTGAGCAGTGTGCCCGTAAGAGTTTGCCGATATCTGAAGAAGAATGACATGACATTACACACAATAGGGAGGGAAGAAAACATCCGTCACAATCGAAACCTGTTCTCCGTGGTGGAAGGCGAGTGTTAACGCGCCAGCCACCGCCCAGGCAGTAAATAAGTCAATCTCACACTCGAAATGTAGTTGTAATAAGCAGTCGTTTGAGAAGTTCGTTATTACAACATTCCAAATTACGCATTCTTTGCTATGTTGACGATATGAAACTTCACACTGCATTTCTTAACCTACTATCCGAAGGTTAATGTAGGCTTATGAGATCACCTTCATATCTGTGTGTGTGTGTGTGTGTGTGTGGCCCCTTAATACTTTTGAACCCGCGGACCAAATCTCATTAAACTTGGTATCCATGCAGTATTTAGTAGTCTTTAATTTTTGTCTACTTCGTTTATGCCATGCTCATATTTTCAAATCGGCAGCCATTTTAATATTTCTCTATTGTGCTAAAAGGAATCATATTTTAGAATGTCATCAAACTCTATATCTACACATCTTTAGCTATAGAACTGACTTTTATGTATTTTGCTCGTGCCATATTTATATTTTTAAAAATGGTGGCAATGTTTGTATTATTTAATTAATTTGATATTTGAAGAAATATTATTCAGAAATTCATCCAAATTGGTACACATATACTACTTTGTAATTTGATTTTAATTTTATGTATTTAACTCATGCCATGTTCATATTTCCAAATTGTAGTCATTTGAACATTTTTTTGTACAAGCGAAATATCTGAACGACCATTTTTCATAATGTCATCAAAATCGGTACACATGTAGGTAGTTCTTAGTAAGATGACGTGACTTTTGTGTAGTTTGTTCATGCCGTGTTAATATTTACTTAGAAGTGGTCATTTGAAAAAAGTGTTGATAACATGAAATATCTAAATGAACAATCTAATCAAAAGTTCGTTAAACTCGGTACACACGTAGCACCTATTACAGCGACTTTAGTTTATGAATTTTGTTTATACAGAATTCAGTTTTCAAAAATGGCGCCCCTTTGAAATTTTTGATCACAAAAATTTTAGGTAAATTTTCCACAGTTTCATTACACTCGGAATACATGTAGTATGAAATAAGATAACGTAATTTTAATATTGTTTGTTTGTGCTGTGTTTAGTACTGTACGTTCCTCAATTTGAAAGATTTCACGATATAGTTGCGTAATTTTTAATATATATATATATTTTTTTTTCAGTAACTACATGACCGATTAAAAACAAATTTAAAAGTGATGCACATTACTATCCTAACTTTGATTAAACAAGTTTTTAATGCTGTAGGTCCATCAGTTACGATAGAATGAGCATAAATTAAGTTGTTATTTCATATTTCCAGACGTACGCGACAGATTATAACTTTTACAGTTAATTTGCATCTCCATATTGAGGAAAATAGGCTCATTAGTTACACTGGCAACGCCTTGTTTACTTATGTGGTATTGTCATATTGATACCGCGACTACTTATATCATCGATATATGGAGTTAATATTTACGATATATATATATATATATATATATATATATATATGTGTGTGTGTGTGTGTGTGTAGGTGTTTGTGTGTGTGTGTGTGTAGGTGTTTGTGTGTGTGTGTGTGTGTGTGTGTAGGCGAGTGTCCAGACCACGGCCGTAGAAGAACAGGTCTGGACACTCGCCTGGATATTTGACCCCCTTGTTGTTTGGCTGTAGTTCACCAAGTTACCGAGAATATTGTGTTTTATTGGCGCTGATGTTACGGCGGTCAGACTAAACTCCGCCCACTTCCTTTCCACTAAGATAAACAACTTATCAAAACGTTTTTTTTTATCAATTTATGAAATAGTTTTTTCGCTCACAAATTTAAGAAAAGGCTCCAGCTATCTTTATTTACTGTATAAATTTAACAATGGAAAAAAAGTAGGCGGAGTTTGAGTCCGACCGCCCGGAAATCAGCGCCAAAAAGTACGACATTATCGGTAACTTGACGAACTACAGCCAAACAACAAGGGGGTCAAGCAAAATACACTGGTAGATAGGCAAGTGTCCAGACCTGTTCTTATACGATCGTGGTCCAGACCTGTTCTTCTACGGCCGTGTCCTGGGCTCATAGAGATTGTACAGTACCACGTCTCGATATTATTCTGTTGCGTTAACTCTTGTATAATTTATTTCTCGCTGGTCGCGCTGGCTTTTCGGATCGTCTGAATTGAAAGTTTACTACCTTTGTTTTATTCTTAATAATCAAGTTATCTCATAAAGTAAAAAAAAAACTTAAATAAAATTTTTTAATTACTTATGTAAGCATTTCTCTGACGCGAACAACACCTCAATATCTCTAAAGGTTAGATAGATATAATGGGTTGATGGAAAACAAATTGTGCGCTTTTTTTTTACCCTCTTGGGTGTCGAATTTCGAAATATTTTAATTGCACACCTTAAACACTTGTATACTTGTATAAGTATCCAATTGACGTGCAAATCAAGCCGATAGCCCGTTCAGTCGAATCAAAGCAGATCATTTATTAAAAAACATATATGACCCCTGTACAGTACCTAGTGAATGTTCGAATTTAGAAAAATCTAAAAAATTATTTGCAATTATTTCTGTAATCATCATCTTGAAACAAAAATTAACTGTATATCTCGACAGGTTCGTTAGATATCGAGCACTTATATAAGTCATGTTACAGGTCTTTTTATCTCCTAAGGGAGTAAATTTCTGAAAACCCTTAAATCACGTTTTAGAATACTTTATTGGTGTTTCGTGGACGTGAAAAACACGACCATAGCCGCTGGGTTATATACAGGGTGGTCCTAAACTACAGGTACAATCGCAGGGAGGTGGTTCCTTATGGAAAATAAAAAAGGACATATGTAGGACACTTTGTACCTAAGTGTAATATTGTGGGAGTAATGAGCCGCAGAATATCGAAATTGAAAACCTTATTTATTTTAAATATCGAAAACATAATTATGTAAAACGACAGTACCTTGAACATTGATTTGTGTTATAATAGTCTTCAAACCCACATCAAATGCTGGTTGATAACTTCAGCCATTACTAAAAGAACAGGGGTGGCCGCCCTCTAAGTGGACTAAACGTTTGTGCCATCGGGATAGTGGAACATTTGACGATGTTTTATTGAGTAATGCGAGCTTTGTAATAAAAATTGTCCTTTTATTGCAACTGTCTAGGGTCATAGTTTTCGTGAAAAATGCACGCGAAGCTTTGGCTGAAACGGTAAGAGTACCAGGAGAGCACAGGCAATACTGCGTACATTGTGTTTGGAAGTGCTCAATTGCTCTATCCAAAATGGGTTAGAAAACATTACATACGAAAAATATCGTACAGTACCTTGTAAGGGAGATATCCACCCTTACAAAGCGACGTTTTACCGAACAAAATTTAAATCTAACAGACAATAAGAAAGGTATTGTGAATGATTACATTGATCGTAAGTATTTGCACAGCCACTAATATGGTGTACAACTTCGAGAAAAACGAGGGTGTGTGTGTAATATGTAGGTATTTTGTATTGCTTTTCAAAGATGTAATTACAAATGCTTAATACAAGTCACCTTCACGCAACATGTTTATGTGAACTATTGAGAAGAAACACATGTGAGGGTGCACTTTATTGTCTGTCAGGTATGCAACCCGCGTTGCAAAGGTGGTCGTACGACCATAATTTATTTGCTGTATGTGAATGCGGGTTACACGGTAGGACAGAATCATGTTCCTACAGATCTTCTGATAGTTGTATTACAAATGGGAAAAAAAACATTGATTAACTCTTAATGATTGTACATTGGGGTTAATTTTATTGGTTTTGTTTTTATTTTATTTTAGATTGCACTGCACGGGAACGTGCCTTGCGAAAACGTCACATTTTCTTACAGTAACTGTTCAAAGTGGCGACCACCTCCTTCGCTACACAATTGACAGCGACGAACAATTGATAGCGTCACGCGATGCAACATGTGTGGAGTGTTGCGAATAGTAATACATGTATCAGTAATCCGGGCACGAAGTTCAGCTACTGTGTGGATCGGAGTCTCGTATACTAATGTCTTCAGGTGACCCCACAGAAAGAAATCAGGTGGCGTCAGGTCTGGGGAGCGTGGTGGCCACTTCACAGGTCCACCTCTGCCTATCCATCGCTCACCAAATGTGGTGGTAAGGTGATGACGAACTTACAAATTGAAGTGTGCAGGAGCTCCGTTATTTTGGTACCACATACGCTGGCGTGATTGTAAATCCACATCCTCCAACAGAACTGGAAGTATGTCCTCTAAAAACTGTCGATAAAGGCGGCCAGTCAAACGCGCCGGCAAAAAATAAGGGCCAATCAGGTTGTCGCCGACAATGCCGGCCCAGACATTAACGCAGAAAATGTCACTTGATGGCGGTGTTCAACCATCGCATGTGGGTTGATGTCGTTCCATGCGTGACTGTTTCGACTGTTGTGAATGCCATCACGCTTAAAAGAAGCCTCGTCGGTCCACAAAATGTTGCGAGAAAATCCAGGCTCGTTTGCGCATTGATGCAGAAACCAGCGAGCGAAATCGACTCGTGACTAAAAATCAGTTGGTTTCGCGATGAAAAGGATGTAGTAGTTGTTCATGCAGAGCCCTCAACACACTTCGGTGGCTTGCATGCATTGTGCGAGCAATTCCACGTGTGCTACTTGATGGCGAATCGGCGATGCATTCCAATACTTCCTCCTCAAAGTTGACTGTTCTAGCATTACGTCTCACGCCGGTGTCATACCTGTTCGCTGTGAGTGTTCCAGTCTCGCGTAACCGTCGGTCCACAGACGAGAACATTCGATGTCCTGGACAATGTCTGTTTGGAAATGTCTGTGCATACAGACGCTGAACTTCCCTCGCGTTACATCCAGCAGCACCATACATGAGATGCATATCTGCCATTTCTGCATATGTGTAACGTCTCTCCATGTTGCGCATTAACTGTGCAATGCCACCCTGGCACACCACGGTAGCGGTGCTAAGCGAACGATGCGCGCACAACTGTGTCATGTGATCAACCTTGCAATGCAGGTTGCATACCTGACGGGCAATAAAGTGAACCCTCACATGTGTTTCTTCTCAATAGTTCACATAAAGCATGTTGCGTGAAGGTGACTTGTATTATGCATTTGTATTACATCTTTGAAAAGCAATACAAAATACCTACATGTTACACACACATTGGTAGGACCCTTCCACCCCATCGTTTTTCTCGGAGTTGTACACTACAATAGTGGCTGTGCAAATACTTACGATCAATGTAATCATTCACAATACCTTTCTTATTGTCTGTTAGATTTAATTTATGTTCGGTAAAACGTCGCTTTGTAAGAGTGGATATCTCCCTTACAAGTTACTGTACGATATTTTTCGTATGTAATGTTTTCTAACCCATTTTGGATAGAGCAATTGAGCACTTCCAAACACAATGTACGCAGTATTGCCTATGCTCTCCTGGTACTCTATCGCTTCAGCCAAAGCTTCGCGTGCATTTTTCACGAAAACTATGAGCCCTAGTCAGTTGCAATAAGAGGACCATTTTTATTACAATGCTCGCATTACTCGATAAAATATCGTCAAATGTTCCACTATCCCGATGGCACAAACGTTTAGTCCACTTAGAGGGCGGCCACCCCTGTTCTTTTAGTAACGGCTGAAGGAATCAACCAGCATTTGATGTGGGTTTGAAGACTATTATAACACAAATCAATGTTCAGGGTACTGTCGTTTTACATAATTATGTTTCCGATATTTAAAATAAATACGGTTTTCAAATTCTATATTCTGCGGCTTATTACTCCTACAATATTACACTTAGATACAAAGTGTCCTACATATGTCCTCCCTAATTTTCCATAACGAATCACCTCCCTACGTTTGTACCTGTAGTTCAGGATCATCCTATATATATATATATATATATTAAAATTAACATTATATTTCACCGTTTTCACCACTTTTCACCTCCTTAGGTTACGAATTTCGAAAATTTGTGAAATTACTTTTTAGGCATTTGAATAAGCATCAATCTTAAACAAAAATCACGTCGCTATATAAAAATTAATGTAATCGATACATATCGATTGTGAATCTAAAACACATTTAACCATATGTTTAACCTCTTTGGGGTCGAATTCGAAAAATATATTTTAACTATCTGGCCGACTGCGGCTTTGCCCGCGTGAAATTATGTAATGTAAACAGTAACTCTGGATAAAATACGCGATGAAGGTATTTAACAGCTAGCGTACTCAGTAACAGTGAACTATAAATTGCCATATTTCAGTGTAAAGAGCGCGCACAATATAGGCCTACTCGTATGATGTCATGGTAATTCCCATCGCAAAGTCTTGCACGGGATACGAACCAGAGACAAGAGGAAAGTACAAATGGTGCATTAGCAGCCGATACTGAAGCCAAGCTGACTTTGTTTATTTAGTTTGCAATATGGCGGAGTGCAATCGGCTGTTCCTGTAGATGTATTGAGAAACGAGGCTGTGATTAGCCAATCCACAGTCGCGTTATACTCGTTGCTATGGTAATAAACAACACATTTCAGGTTCCAATATGGCGGATGGGGTTCTCCCCCTTCCGTCTCAAGGCTTCATACACCTCGCCCTATAACATACCTTATGCTCCATCTGTATGTTTCTCTAATCTCTAATACGAACCCGTAACCGCACCCCTCCCACACCCCAAACTTTATACAATACCTGAGTGAATGTTAAAGGCAGGCCGTGATAATTCTTTCGTATGTACATGCTACAGTCCAAAGATGTTTTATTTATGAGTAGGTTGGCAAAAAGAAACTACTGTTGAACTATTTCTCCGTGATGATTCTCTTTTTTTCGGGAGACACTAACATTTTACTGCTTTTCACATCCTTCATTCTCAAATTTCGTAAAATCCTGAATTTGATTTGTAGACCTTTAGGTACATAAGCTTCTTTCTTATCAAAAAAATCATCTCGGTATCTCAACGGGTATAAGCGGTAGCCTACAGATGATTATTTGAAAACACATTCTATTTTTTTTTTAAAGCTTTCAAGGACGAATTTCGAAAAATCCTGAAATTACTTTTTGATGTTTACGTAATATTTATTTTAAAGCAAAAACCATTTCAATATTTCCACTGGTTTAGGAGATAAGTGGGATTAATTTAAAAACACATTTTATTTTTTTAAGAGCTTTCAAGGACGAATTTCGACAAATTCTAAAAATACTTTTTAAATATTTATTTAATCATAATTTTAAAGTTAAAATCACCTAACTATCTGAAATTATTTAGGAGAAATCACGAATTAATTAAATACACATTTTACGGCTTTTCGCCACCTTGTTCTATAATTCGCTACAGTATAGTACTCACCATTCCTTACTAACTTCAGAAACCCCAGTTTCGTCGTTTGTACTCCACACGAAACCGAATTACAAACACAGGTTTCCCTCAGCTACAAAAACGTAAATCAAAGATGTTTACACAACATTCAAAACTTACTTCCTGAAACATAGGCATCGAAAACTGGACTTTCGGGTGACGGTATAAACGTACTTCCGGCGAAAAGACGCTGAAATCCCATCGTCAGGCGTTTTTGAAAACCCACGAGGTGCAGTAGGGTAGGTTATATCAGTCGCGCGACCAGATTTTGTCGAGCACCATGATCTTGACGAACGCCTGTAATGCTGTTCAGTGTTTTAATATGGCAGGAATATAAAAACTACATATTTCGTACTTGTTAAATGTTTTGCTAATGGCGACATCCACAGTACATTATTTACACATTATTTTATTTTTATTGAGATACCATATTCATTTCGTGCTTGTTTCTACGTTGTTTTGAACACAGTTCAGTTTCACTTCGTTGTGGTTTTAGTTATGTGTACTGTTTAATTTTTTTTTTTTTTTGCGCCGAATGGTGACTTTCATCTGCGAACCGTCACTTATCCTGCTCATTTGAGCAGGGTAAGTGAGGAGTTGATCGAGTGGCTGTGTATGGTGAACATTCGATCACGGGTAAACTTAACTCGGGTTATGTTTCCAACACCTTAAACTGGCATTTTGGCGTACCTACCATACCCTCGTGAGCTTTCGAAAACGCCTTCTGTAATTTTTAATTTTGTCAGTGGTAAACTACTTGGGTAGACGTTTTATATTTAGTTTAAAAACGCTTGTTCCTTAAAAGCTGCGGCCAATTTGAAGCGCCATTGTTTGGATCATAACTTATATTTACGTTTGAGGCACGGAAACGGGAAGGCGATAAATCGAATATTACACGTCCATCAAACACCTCATCGCGCGGAGTAATGAACCAGCGTGCAGTGTTTTCGTAGAATGTATTTTTCAACGAGACTTCATATTTGTGGAAAGTATGTGGTAAACTGCAATGCAGGTTTCTGTCATTTTGTTTTACGATAACGGTTGATACTTTCTCAGCTACAGCAATGTGAAAAAGTTATTCGATGAGCTTCGGTATTTACGTCTTTAATTAGCGGACAGCATTTTTAAAACCACAGGGACACAGTTTGAAATGTGTCTTCTTTTCGTAGATAAACGTATTGGAAGCATTTTAAATAATTATACAAGAAAAAATAGTTTTCGCACTACGCTGCAGCACGACTCACGCGCCAGGCACACTGAGCGAGGTGGCGCAACGATAACGCGTTGAACTCACATTCTGGAGGACCCGGGTTCGATCCCCAGCTCCGGCCATCCTGAGTTTGGTTTTCCATGGTTTCCCGATATCACTTCAGGCAAATTCAGGGATGGTTCCTTTCCAGAGTCCATAGCCGACTCCTCTCCCAGCTCCTGACATTCCAAACTGTGTTCAGCCGTCTCTAATGACTTCGCTGTCGATGAGACGTCAAGTCCGCTTACCTTACCTCTTAATCGATCGCATTAAATGTCACCAGTAAACTAAATTAAAAAAAAATAAACTGAAAAATGGCAGTCATGCGACTTAAGAGGGCTTGGTACATAATTCGACGCTAAAAGAATTAATCTATAACTGTAGGTTTCTTGAAGCCAATTTGCGAAAATTAAACAATATCAATCCTAGACAATAGTTTTAGCCAACGTTTCAAACGAAATTGTTTCCATTGTTACGAACTTCTGAGGCACAATCTCTGACGCCGGAACCTCGTGCATTAAACTGCGACGCAATGGATCACGCGTAACGAATTAGTAATTCTGGATAAATATTGATTCATAAAGTTGAAAAATACCATTATTTAGGATTTTTACTGAGTTCGATAAAAGCGTAGACATCAATTAATGTTTTCAGCGTTTATTTATCTACCACGTACTCTTAAGCTCTGCACGTTGTACGTAAGGAAACGTAGCTTTATTTCGTATCTACGTTTATTTGAGAGGTGAGAGGTGCTACAAAAGTGTAACTCTCTTTGCGTTGGTACCATTGTAGTAAGAGCTCCTAATGGCTCCTGCTGGCAATTTGTGTCAAGTTTGCAATTTTTTTTTAAATTGTAGTTTTAGGTGCCTGGATTGAAACAATGTTTGGTGTTTTTTTTCCTAGCTGTTAATTGTATCTTTATTTTTTTAAATCTAAGTACAAAAAAAGTAGATTTACATTATTTTTTATAATACCTGGGAGTGCTTTAGCAATTTCTACACCTATGTATAGGTTTTTGGTATTGGATAAATTAATATGAAAGCATACACTGTATTGTTTACAAGTAATACACATGGATTTACGATAAAGTCTGCCAAACGAAACTGATGTGTGGAAGTAACCTGATTTTATTTTTCATTGCAGCTTGTTGATGTACGAATGCGCAGTATGGCAACAGCACCAATGCTACAGCTTCCGGAAGAAAATATATATTTAGCATGTCACGCTGGATACGACGGACTGAGGCAGAGAAGCTGATGCCTATTCAGTAATCAGTGCCGGATTAACGTATAGGCGCGCCCGGCGGCCGCCTGGGGCCTCGCCTGACAGGGGGCCTCACATAAATCGCCAGAGAAAACATAAGATAAATTGTTGCGTGCAACAACACACAATCGCAAAAAAAAAAAAAAAAATTCCTGTTTTGGCTTGAAGAATAAAATACTATTAAATTATGTATTACATATTATGGCCATATTTTCATTTTAAATAATATAAACATTACAAACTAGCAAACCAATCTATTGGAATCGAATCAAGAAGCTAACTGTCGAGTGATGGCGCAGCTTCACTGCATGCATTATGTTTTACCTATCGAGGAATCTATCTACTGAGTAGCGAAACAGCACGGCGGCCTGTGCTGTGAGACTAAGTGAAAGTTTATTTCCTGTGTTGTTACTTTAAAAATTGCTGTTTTGTAAAACGTATATATGGTAACGGCAAGTGATTTCTGTCACTGGACTTAGCATGAGAAATTTAGGTAAAGCTGGATTTACACGACGCAATTGACTGCTTCCACAGCTCATTGTATGCGATCGATTGCGCAATTATTACAATGAAATCTCTCACGTGTGATAAAATGTCCAACTTCTACACGACGCTATTTACGATGCCATGTTACACAATTTGTTCTTCCCGGCAGACTGTTGTACAAATGAATAAGCAAATTCGTGTTAGTAGCATTATTTTTATTTACCTCATCCGTCCAGGCTCCACATTTTTCAGATTTCTTTATTTTCTGTTGTTCATTTGTGAAACTTGTTCGTAGTCCGGAATTTAGTTTATATGTTTTCTGCAGTTTGTGTTTAATTGGACTTCTGACACACTCATGGCCACAGTCTTTAAAGCACTATCCAGCAAGTATGATTTATGGTAATTTGCTGATTTTGTGCTATATAGCACTGGATGCTTATATTCATTCAATAACCGAAATCCGCTCTCATGTGTCCACTCAATTTTTTTTGTTTGTGTTTTCATTAATCTCGCGCGCGAAAACTCTACTTCGAATGGCCAATGTCATTGCGTGTTTCGTGCAACTTGTGTGGTCTTGCACTAAAAATTAGAGCATGTCCTATCATTTCAGACTGCGTCGCCGCATCGCATGTGACATTCCGAGAATTTTTGGAGTGAGCTGCAATGCAATATTTGCTGATTGCATGGAAATTCCGTGCGTATTGCGCCGTGTGAATCCAGCTTAAATGTACTGTTCTATCACGTGAACAGCCTACCATGTAATTGTGAAAATTTACTAGAAGAGTGAAAAGTGATCGTCAACCCGAATCATTAAACACATTTACGAACCTGGTGATCATAAAAAAAAAGTATTTATAGAATTTTTACTAAAAGTGAACTCTTTTCCCCAAACAGTACCTGGTGCTGAAATAAATTTAGGGTTGATTAGCGATCTCGCTTCTTATTCTTCAAATTACAGTTGATCACAACGTTAAATCTCCTAGTACATCATCCTCTCCAATTGTTGTAATTGTACAAGAAACTAATTCTAACAGTTCTCCTTCAGTTGTTTCTGACCTTTAGCATTCTTATAATGCTATTACTTCAGTTTCAGTTTCACATGGAGATGTACTGTGCAGTGGTGATAAAATTGAACCAAGTTCAGATGTAGAACAATTGAAATCAATTCGAGGTTCAAAAATGAACTTCAAGAATATTGGATAAGGAAAGGGCCTACGTGCTGTCAGAATTTCAACCACGATTTTACTAACCTATTCGTAAATGTGAGTGTTCACAAGATAGCAAAAAAGTTACTTAGTCTCACGGATATTACGTCCATCCATGTTCTACCGGGAGCTCTATAATGGGGAGAAAGTCAGGCGTGAATGGTTACTGTATTCATCATCAGCTGGTCGAGTATTGCTTTTTTTGTAAACTACCATCTGTATGAAAATGAATTGTTGCCAACGTTTCCGAATGTGGAAATTTATCTGAGAATATACTTGTCAATGATGGTGTCGAATACTTCGGGTGGACGATCATTTTTAAACTGAAGATTAATAAAAAATATAAAAAGACGTTCTACGCAACAGGAAAGATTAAACAGTTTGAACATTCTCAGTATCGAATGTGATATTATTAGAGCACTAGACTTTAGTAATGGTATCAAAAGACTTTTCCTAAAAAATGTAGAAAGAAGTCAGTGTAATTTACATTCCACAAATTTAACATATTGATAAAAATCAAGTGCAAGAGATTAACAACTTTGAAGTAGATTTAGTGTTTATTTAAGGGGGAAGTAAACTTGATTTTGAAAAATTTCATTTTTTTACTAACACCGTTATTATTATTGAAATGAAAAAAAAAATTATTACATCATTCAGGAGTAAATTAAATCTAAATTTTGTTTGTAGAACATGATTTTTCTGACTTCTGGTATCCATAATACAGGTTAGGTTATTATTTATTGATTTCTATTTAATCTCATAAATTAATCAGTTGCAGATAACATCAATTAAAAACCATTATAGACCTGTTTACTGCGGCATGTATTGAGGTCATTAAAATTTTAATAGTAATTCTGTTAACTTTATAATGAAAGACTTGCTGAGAAGAATTTATTTTAATTGAAAAACTTTGAAATTGCACTTTTGTGTTATAGGAACTATTAATGTAATACAATTTATTATGTGTTAGTGTAAAGATCAAGCCCAGTAGAAAATGTTACCAACTCTTCCAACTGTAAATTCAACATTTTGGTTTAAAAACTTCTAAAATAGTACCATTTTGCACCTTATAATACGAATTTTTCCGGGGGAGGACCCCCGGACCTCCCTTCTAAGTTTGGGGTAAGTGCACTCCGGCAAAAGAGGCCTCTTCTATGGAAAATGCCAGGGGCCTCGCAGAGGTTTAATACGGGTCTGTCAGTAATGTCAGTGTTATAATTTATTAGAATGTAGAATTAAACTATACGCAGTGTAGTTTTTTAATGCCATATAATTAGCGTAATAGCTGGTAGAATATGTTGTAAAATCAGCAGTGAGAGAGAGAGAGAGAGAGAGAGAAAATCCTCAGAAATGTTTACCGCCGAAAATTTCTAAAAATAACTGCTGTACGTTGCGCTTCATATGACTGGACGAAAATTACTCTACTGTTTACAGACAAGCCACACGCGTTCAGTAGTAACGTGTCAGAATTCCCACTGGCTAGTGAATTCAGAACACAAATTAACAGAACAATATGTTCAGAATTCAGATACGTATGCGATACATTACAGCCTAACATGCAGGCAAGTCCACATCCCCCCCCCCTTCCCTTATTATTACTTTTTCCCCCATCTGTCGTTATGAGCTTGTATAAAAAGAATCGATCAACTTAACAACTGAAGTCGACATTCGTACTTATAGTTCTGCCTTGTAGCTCCTAAAAATTCTGTGTGTGACGACGTGAAATGTCAGCACCATTTCTTGAGCGTTATGTTCGTGGGTACAACAGACAGTTGGCACACATGATACCAGCCTCACATGCCTACCCCTGCCAAACTGGCAGCCTGCGTAGCGAAACGTCTATCCAGGTTGCCTGTACACCAGGCGTTGTGGAAATAAATGATAAGAGTATTATAATACTCTTGTGGGAAATAAAATAGGGGTTGCCGCTGTCAGACCACTTGCCTCTTACCAAGGCACTCCGGGTTCGATCCACTACGGGTCGACCCGGAATTTTTCACACGTGGGAAACACGGGTCTAATTGCGATATTTTAAAAAATTTTTATTTATTATTCTTGTGAACTTTTACTATTCCTGAGAAATAATGTTTCTACCTGCTATCGTATCGTCTCTTATTCAATAGAAAAAAAATAGTTTTGTTTCGGAGGAGCACTCGCAAATGCAATATAACAAACTTATAAATAAACCGTCCGAGTGGAATAATTTTATGTAAACAGCCACTCTGTTTAAAATATTTGTTAGTGGCTGTAGTCTCTTTTTGTGTCATATACCTTAATCTGTTTCAAACAGAGACTTTTACGCCGAAATTAATCTCTCAAAAACACGGAGGCAAATTTACGTAATGTTGGGTACCTATGTTCAGAGACGACACACGTCGTCATTTTCCGGGTTTGATTCCCGGCTGGTTCAACAGGACTTTTCCGAGTGGGAATTGTGCCTTGATGGTGACACTGTGGGATCTTTGTTTTCCCCCACCCTTCACTCCAGCTGCTCCATATCTAACCCATGTCACTCCTTACTGGCTTTCACGACCTTAGTTATTCAGATCTGTCCAAATAATTCGACTGTCCCGTCGCATTTCCATAAACTACCGGTTCTCGCTGTTAGAGCTGATGAACACTGAAATCACTCATTGTCTGCCAGTGTTTGTCAGCTGTAACGAAAACCTTTCATCTATCAGTAAATATTTCGTTGTTGTCAGTGGTTTGGGAGTTTCAGTACGACTGGCAGCGATGAACATTGTTATGAATACCAAGAGCCTCGATTGGAGGACGGGCTAACGACGACAATAGTCAGTAGTTACAAAAGACAAGGGCCTCAGCGATTCTCCCCATCTGCACTGAAGTGTAACAATATAACACTATGTACTGAGGAATCGTGGTCTGTCTTCTACAAGTCTTCCAGTCGTCACCAGTACGCCAGGATGGTCCTAGGACGAGACCCACAACGTGCCGCCGTCCGTCGTTGACATGTAGTATAAACATGTTGTATTCTGTAACCTAAACTATGTAAAATAAAGCTAGCCATGGGCGGAACTTCAGCATTTTCGTTGGGGTGGTAAATGAAGTAACGACATAAATCCAGCCAATAAAGCCGGGGAAACAGGGATGTCCCCCCTCCCCTGAAAATTTGGATTTCAAGGTGAAAAATAGTGCTATTTGAGTAGTTTTCAGCCATGTTATTGTGTAAGGTAGTATAGCTAAAAGTAAAGGTTATACAGAATTATCATAAACAAACAACTATTACCGGTAGCAAATCCAGTATGTTAAAATTAACTTGACTTATCACTCAGCAATAAAATCTTAAATTTCATGCCACACAAACAATCCAAAACAACCTGAAGCTATGAAAGTACCAAAGGAAAGTACTTTGAGTAGAACATATTAACTAAATTAATTTGAACATCGATTTCACAAATTGCTTTGTAGCTACAATGACGTATAACTCACATTTAAGAAAGAAGCGTGTGATTTATCTTTCTTAGTAAAATTATTAAATATATTATATTATTATACTATTTAAAATAAATATAGTAACTATCTATACAACTTATGAATAATAAACATATAGCCAATTCGAGCGAATGCTTAAACATGTAATGTTATAGTATACGTACACATTAACGTTGTCGGCAATTGCCAATATCTATTACACTCGTGATAGATTGTTTACTGTACCTTTTAGCTGTCATCCTCAATATCAGCTACACATCACACAGCGTACAGAAATAACCTTATTGCCTTTTAAACTCATATATTCCGGCGAGTTGTGACATCAATGGGTAGGTAGAAATAGGCTGTTCAAGCTTGAAGACCATATTCTCTATAACAATAATGTTTATTATTGCCTCAGACGTTAACTTTTGAGTATGCTACAATTTATGCTTCGCATTGTTATTCTTCACGCTTTAAGCCTTTCAAATGTTGCGAACATCAAACATATTAACTACTAGGTGTCCCGCGTTTACTATAGAAAAGAATTAATAATTTTTAATTACGTATTAATTGATGGCATTGCTATATTCTCTGTATCTCTTTATTTGCGAATTACCTTAAATTGGCACGTACGCAAACTTTAAAGAGACGAGCATGTCGATTTCTCGCTAGGATAGTTTCATTGTCTCCAAAAAATATTTCCCAGCTCTTCACCCTCTCAAATTTCGAGTTTTTTTTTTTTTTACGTAAGCTTCATTTTAAAGCAAAATCCACATCGATATCTCAAATGGTTTGGGAAATACGGATAATTACTTGAAAACTGGTAAAATAATAATAAAAAATAAAACGTGTTTCCAAGGACGAATTTATGAAAAATCCTGAAACCATTGTTTAGATGTGTACATGATTACCATTCTGATGCAAAGATCACCTCGATATCTTAAGTGATTTAAGATTAATTGAGGATTTTTTGAAAACATATTTAAAGGCTTTTCATTCTATAAATTTCCGAATTTCGAATAATCGAACAATTGTGAAAAAGGCATTTACTTAGGCAATGTTTTGAAGTAAAAATATTAACGATTTGTCATCATGTTAGAGAGTTATCAAGATTTTCGGGAAAACATGTTTTGCCCCCTTTCACCCCTTAATTTTCGATTTTCGAGAAATCCTTCCTTATTGGGTGCCTACGCCGAGAAGGAAAGCAACCTTTAAAATTTCACGTTTCTAGGTCCAGCGGTTTGGGCTCTTCTTTGATGAGTGAATGAATGAATGAATGAATTACTGAACGAGTAGGGCACTTCATTTTATATATAGAGATTATTGATCTTTTCATAGGTTTCTTGGTCTGTCTACATTACGGAAGCCTTTTGGTTGATGCCTGGATATTAGTTGCTGTCATCCATAGCTCATTATTTCCACGCGGAATATCTTATTTTGTCGAAAGAAATTTCACAATGATGTTCTTTAAGGTGCAGATGTTAAATGACTGCCGAATTTATTCATTCCGTGCTCTGTCTCTCCTTGTCACTTGTCAAAGGAACCACATTTCCGAAGCTTGAATTCTACTTTTATCTCTACTAGTGGGAATTATTGAAGTTAAAGGTGTACTGTACACGCCTATTAAACCTTTCAAAAGATTCTGCGCCAGGATTTTTGGACCTAAAAAGGACAGCAAAAATATATATATTTTCGCCATTTGGGGCCCGTAGAAAATATGTTTTAATGAGTAGTAGTCAACCTGAAATATTTACACACACGTGTAATGTTCTTTAAATGATATTCTTAAGAGGCAGCGTTACAAAATTTTATTGTATTTACAGTTTTTGAGCCAAGCCATTTATTCAAATTGTATTATCATAATTTTTTATTCGAAGGAGCATTGTACATAGTCTTGGAAAACTGCTTGACATAAATAAGAATGGAATCTTTCATTAATTTGTCATACAGAATCTTTGTAAGATAATTCTTGAAAGTTAACCTATAATTCTCTTGCAAATATTCTGCGGCAAATAAATGAAAGATTCCGTTATTATTTATGTCTCGCAGTTTACCAAGAGAAAATTCTGATAATTTAATTTAAATAAATTTTATGGCTCAAAAACTTATCATACAATAAAATTGCCTACACTCCCACTTAAGCAGACATAATCCATGTATGTGGGGCAGTTTTCAAATAATCTTGTAACGATCGAAGCGTCCTGAGCAGGCGGTTACCTTAAAGCGAAGTCAATAGAGACGTAGCCAACTAGTAAGCGACTCAGGAACATAGAGGGATTCGACCATGGTCAGTATCACGAAATCATTCCAGCATTCGCCCGGAAGTGATCTAGAAAAACCACGGAAAACTGAAATGAGGAGAAAAAGGCCAGGACAAGCAACAGCAACAATTAGCTTTCAGCTGCTGTGTCGCACACTTATAAAATTGGTTGTTTTAGCCAGAACCATCGGCCATTAATTTTCAAACAATGTAAGGTGAGGGGAGATAGTTTTACGGTCCTTTAAGGACTCCACCTACCCACGCGTGACAGGCTCAAAAGCGACGGAGCAGTAAGGTCGACCTTGAAGCGCGCATCAAATGCCGCGTCGCCTCAACGAGCCAAGCGCTGAACTAGCGTACAAGCTTCCCGCCGAACTGTTTTTACTATGGGACACTAAGCGATGACCATATAATTTTATTGGTGAAAAGTATGCAACTAAGTTCAGTGCAGGTCGCAACCTGAGTTTCACGTACATCCGGTTAGTACATTTTGAAACACGAAAGTCTGAATAGGCCGTTTTTAGCCATGTTGGAGGGCTTAGAAACAGTGTTTTTAATGAGTGTGGCGTCTTAACAACGAGGTTCCGTCCTTGTCAGTTTGTTTTCTTTTCGTACGTTGGCAAAACAGGCACACGTGGAATATTTGTTAACGAACACGCTTCAAGTTCGTTGCAGTGTGTTCGTAAACAGGTTTTTTTCTACGGAAATATTCCACGTGTGCCCATTGTGACAACGTACGAAAATAAAATATACTTCGGACAAGGTCGGAACCTCATTGTTAAGATACCACGCTAAAAACACTGTTTCCAAGCCCTCCAACATGGCTAAAAACGGCCTTTTGAGACTTCCGTAATTCAAAACGTACTAACCGGATGTACGTGAAATTAAGATTGCCACCTTCACTGAACTTAGTTGCAGACTTCCCAACAATAAAATTATATGGTCACTGCTTAATGTCCCATAGTAAAAACCGTTCGGCGGGAAGCTTGCACGCTAGTTCAGCGCTTGGTTCGTTGAGGCGACACGGCATTTGATGCGCGCTTCGAGGTCAGCCTTACTGCTCCGTCGCTTTTGAGCCTCTCACGCGCGGGTAGGTGGCGCCCTTAACAATGAGGTCTTAAGAGCCGATGAGTGTGAAGTGAGGTGAAGGGATAACGCAAAAGGCATGACCTAGCCGGGATTCGAAACCAGGATCTCTCCCACCATAGACCAGCGCCTGACTACGCTACGGAGATCGATATAAACAATGTGACATACATTGGCAATGTGAGCGTAATTGTTAATATTTTGGTAAACAAGCTGGTTGCACTCAGTATCTACTTAACGTATAGCAATAACAACATGACATTCGTGTTCTTAATGAAAGTGGATGTTATAGCTAACAAATTGCCTATACACTTTCCTTCCGTAAAACGTTGACTAGATTTCACGTTCCACTCAGAAGAATTTTATGTGTTTTGAATAAGAGCATTTTAAATCCGCTTACATCCTTTAATAATAACAACTTAAGGACATGAGCTGTGTTACGCAAAAGCCCATTCATGGAAAGGGGGGGGGGGGGAGGTTGAAGGGAGATGACATGGGAGAGTGGGGAGAGTGGCAGGGAGATTGTTTTCGGGGAAGGGGAAAGAGAAATGTTGAAGAGAATTGGTAGGAGCTGGTGAAACGGGAACTGCTATGTAAACTAACAGTAGCCGTGAGGAACGTTGAGAAGAACTGACGTCACTTGGTGCCATACACCAAGGAGCTTTGTACAACCAACCATTTATACGTTCGTGTGTGGTGAAACAAATACAAATATGACTAAAAAATTATTTAAACAACGTATAAAACGCTACACAACAATGCGATGAGCTCGACGCGATTAAAATCATTATTTCAACCAATCAGCATTCGTGTTTCTACATAAGCACCCAAAAATTTCGCGTGTGCGATGCGATTTCCGAATAGAAAAAATACTTTATTCGAATCACGTGCGCTATAGATAATTCGGTCAAATTAACTAAAAAAAAAAAATAATAATAAGGGCACGGTTACAATAATTCGCATAGAGCTGACAATTTGTACTAATGTTCAGAACACCATTACAATTGAAATGTGAAAAATCTCCATCGATCTCACAGCTGCAAAAAAAAATTTTCAAGGTCAAAGTTCGCAAAAATTATATTTTTTGTATTTTTCAGCCAAATGGTGAGTTTTTATCATAAAAATAGGTCAGACAAAATTGTAGGGCATTTAACCATCTATAAAAATTGTTCGTACACTGTCTTCCTAAGGATTACCGTTTTTGAGACATAGCGATTCAAAAAGTTGAAAATTCGTGTTCTCTATGATATTCCCGAGTACGCCGCATTTTTGCATTACTGGACCCGTTATACGAGTAAAAATTATTGGTCTGTGTAACGTGTACGTATAAATTATACGATTCTGAGTATATAAACTCGAAAGAAACCCAGTCCCTCATACATTTTAAATGCCCGTAGGCCATAACCTTGAACAACACGTCTGTTATTCAATTGCCCGCGTCACAACGGTCGTATATCTGCTCCTGTTTCTAAAATTTAAACGAAGTAATAATAGTCTTGAACGTTCCATATAATACAAAACAATTTTAAATTTTAAACAAGTGTCGCAATTTTGCTTTATTTGTGGTAAACATTTGACTGAAAGTGAAATTGTTACTGTTGATCGTGGCATGCAGACGTTGATTGATGTAAGTGTTGAAAGAGGTGATGAATTTTCTGAATAACTGAAAGACCAGATATCTGTAACTATTCATGTGCAGTGTCGTAAAAAGTAGATTCGTAAGAGTACGATTTTCTCCACAAGCTCTAAACACCAACGGAATAAGCTTCCTTCTTTTTGTCTACAGAGCTCCAAAACGTTTACCTCCTCAGATAAGTTTCGATACTTATCTTTTGTAAAAAATACTCCTAACAATAAACGAGTACAATTAGCTTGTCTTCTCCAAACCTATGCTTCTGCTCATCAACATCTATTTCGGGTGTATCATCAAGTTCAAGTACGGCTTGGTAACAAACTGGACCTAGAAGACTGGGGTTGGAAGTTAATTGACAATAAATGGAACCAATCCAGACTTTACTTCCACCTGCGCCGGAAAAACTCCTTAATACAATTTATTTGCAACTTAAATAGGAGTGTAATGCTAAACGCGGCTGTAAAAAAGTTGGATTGTTTTGTTCATCAGCGCGTACAAGTTGTCAAGGCCAGTCAGTCGTGCTCCAATGTTGAATTACCATTAGAAGAGGATTCTTACGATAACAGCGAGGTGACATCTGATACATCGCTATTAGAACAATTTACTTGTATCCAGCAGGAAAAAGAAGACATTACAATTGGAGTTCCATTAGATAATTATCAATCAGACTAATAGTTTTCTCCAGTTGCTCATAATTCACACCACTTTCATCATTTCATATAGTACCATGTTTTATTTAATGCAATATTACTTAATTAAACAGGACCTCAACGGATAGTGGAATAGTCCTACCGGGGAAAATATGCTTAAAAAAACGCGCCAAGTGCACTACCGCACAGTTGGCGTGGAAACGTGAGCATATTATGGAGGAAACAAGTTTTTTAACATTTTGAATCGCTATATTTCCAAAATGGCAATGCTTAAGGAAACAAGTGTAGGAACAATTTTTATAGAAAATTGAATGCTGTACAACTTTTGTCTGTCCTATTTTTTTCACAAACTTACCGTTGGTTAAAAAAAAAAAGCGAACTTTGACCTAGAACAAAATTTTTTGCAGATAAGGGATTGATGGGGACTTTTTACATTTCATTTATAACTGCCCTGAACACTCGTACAAAGTTTCTGCTTTATGCGAATTATTGTAACCTTGAATGTCTATTTTGACGGGCCTATGAGTTGGCTTGGTAAGACTGATGAGTTGGCATGGTGTCATACTTATTTTTCGTTGTTTCCGTCTGAATTAGATCAGTGGCTTTTTATATTCATCACGACGGTCGTATCTTCCATGTTAAATATCAGTTGGAATAGAAATTAATTTGTAAACGAACATAAACATATCAAAAACATTGTAAACAATTATGGCTGTCGTACAAAAAGTTAGTAACGACAAGGTGAAACATATTTCAGTAACCATTAACTGAACCCACGCTACCTAATAATTGTTTCTTTATTAACTTGATTTATAACATAATTATTATTAGTCGTGTCAGTTACACTAAATAAATTTTTCCTAATTTTGATTCAGAATTATTCCACCAACAGTGTGGCAACTATGACAGTTATGTAACTAAATCTGGCGGTGATGTGTGCGACATCCTAACGAGGTGGACGTGTCCATATCGGCGTCGGATCGCGTCTCTTGGCACGCCACACATCCGACCTCACAGCGCCGCTACAAAAATAATCTGTTGCCGGCACGTTCGTTAGCATCTGAACATGAGCTGATCCGCAAAGCTTGAGTAGTTCCTGGAGTTACCACACACTAAGTTGGCGAGTGTTTTGTACAGAAGGAAAACAGAGCCAGCGCACTTCGGTTAACTAACAAGTTTGGGATATTTTAATTAGTTTTGAAAAGAAGGTGTGTGGTGGAGCAGTGGTAAAACAATTGTTTCGCATTCTGGGGTTCAGGGGTTCTATCCCCTGCTCCGGCCATCCTGATTTCGGTTTTCCAAGGTGAATGTTGAGATGCTTCCTTAAACAGGTCCTGGCCGACTCCTACACTCTAAATCTGAATTAGTGAATATTCACTGATTCACGCTAATGGATGGAGCAGTTTCAACAATTTGAATCAGTGAAATTAGTCACTGTTTAATTAGTGAATATTAACTGATTTCCTTTATGAGTGCCTATATCTCACAAGTGAATCAGTGAATATTCAGTTTTTACTAGTTGTTTTCAAAGAACAGTTTTTACTTATTGAATCTGTGAAAAATTACTGGAAAATCTGTGGACATTCACTAGTTAACTTGTGGAATGTTAGCACTCTTTATCGGAATCAGTGAATACTCACCGATTTCACAGTGGTTTCTTACTAATTCAATTTGTTGAATCTGCTCCATCCATCGGCGTGAATCAGAGAATATTCACTAATTCAGATTTAGAGTGTGCCTTCTTTCACCCATGTAGAAATGTTAGCATTGCCTTGTGCTGTTCGAGGAAACGTAAAAGTGACAAAATAAAATTTAAAAAATGTCAAAACTTAATTTTTTTTATATCTACGCCTTTGCTAACGAAGGTTTCTGTGTCACATAAAACCCACATTTGCATAAAAGGATTAAGCTTGCGAAAATGAGAACCACACAAAAAATCTCAAAATTTCATGTTTATCGGTCCAGCAAATTTGGCTGTGCTTTAATATGTCAGTGAGTCAGTTCTTCAATTTTACATATCTGTACCTCGGAGGTATAAGACACAATGTCATAAAAATCATATTTTTCAGGAGATCAATTTCAAGAGTGTGATTCACTAGTGAACTCAGCTGTTTTAACACCCAAAAAAGATTTTTTTATAGACACAATACGGACTTTGTGTTGTATGCCAGTAGAAAGTA
The DNA here is from genome assembly GCA_003012365.1 of Medauroidea extradentata. Lineage (NCBI taxonomy): Eukaryota > Metazoa > Arthropoda > Insecta > Phasmatodea > Phasmatidae > Medauroidea > Medauroidea extradentata. The sequence continues at coordinate 24,150 of PNEQ01075138.1, forward strand.
CTTAAATTTATGTTAATGTTTAGGTTGAAAAGCGAATTTTGAGAGAAAGTTGACAGTGCCTTATGCTTCCGAAGTACACATATAAACAGCTTTAACTACAAAGTACCTTTAACACTGGGCAAGACTCGGATGTGTGTTATCGTTCGCAGATGTACGGCATTGTTTCTTTCGAACGATGAATTATTACTCCCGTAAGAGTGATACGCGGAGCTCCACATTTTATACGCCGTTTGTTCACATTGCCGCCATTTATGCAACCATATTACACATGTCAAAAGTATTTACACACTCAATTTATAGTGTATTAGACAGGAAAAAACTGAAACAATTCTACGCATAACATTTTACTACCAGTACGCCTGACAGTAAAAAAAAATACCGTTACGTTTTTTTGCTACTACCACGCGTTCCCCGCAGGTTAGGTACGGCAAATTATGTTGGAAACATTAGCGACCTGTGATATAAAGGAACTTCTAAAGGATGTACGCGTATTTCAAGTTAAATCTGAATTACAAATTTACAATAAATACCAATGAAAATATTTAACATGAAATACTTGTCTGGACAGCACTTAGCTAAAAAGGAAGCTGCAAAACATCACGCCTAAGTGTTGTCAAATTAATTAATGAAATTAATCACGGTAACTATTATTATTTCGAACTAATTTCGAAGGTGCTGCTTGTTTAAGATTTACATTTTGGATAATTAACACGAATATCACAATTCTCTATGAATACGTGTTTCAATTTCAAAATTATTCTTCATCAAAACCTGGACGGCGGGCAACATGCACGGCACCCAACCTGCTACATAGCAGTGTGGTCTTTGACATACGTCACTGCAGTGACATGGCGATCCATAAAACCAAGAGTGAGGCAAGAGAAACAATAAAATAAATCTAGCCGAGTAAAGGAAAATAGCTTCAGAAAATTACCGTGTCTCCGTCAGTGTGTCATCTAGTCTTGTGTTTGTGACGTGTACCGATTCGCTAACACTGTTAATGCTTCCCACTCCGTCGATTTTGGTTCGATTCTTGGCTGGGTACATCGCGATTTTTCCGTACGTAAGGATCCTAGGAAGACCGGCCGGGGGTTTTCTCGAGGCACTCCCGCTGTTCTTAGCACTCCGTCGCTGCTACAGTGTAGGGTTTACTTAATGTCATTCCTCAGGGAACGGTGGACGACTACAGACTCCTAGTTTTGGCTGCTAGGTGCGAGGTCCCCTGATTCAAATTTAGTCACCACTCGGTACTTATTTATTTAATTCGTAACTACATAATATGTTCTGACCACGAGATCGTCTAGCGGCGAAAAGTATGTGTATCTCGAAACAACAACGTCAGTCAATCCCGTGCAGCTTGCATATTTACCTGGAAATGTGGTGTCAAGGTGTAATAAAAAATGCGGTGATGCATCGTCACGTCACTGCCACATTTCTTCTCCGATCCCAAGTCTTCAAGCAACTGTAGCTAAACATTCTACAGAAACGTCAAATACCTGGCTGAATTTAAGATAGCAAGCCAATTAAATTGTCGCACACAACCACAGTCCATACGTCAACGCTAAACTGAGTCTGGTAACAGTTGATGAATTGAGAGTTTGGCCTTCCGCCAATATATGATTGTTACGGGATGTCAACATCCCTTATCTTGTTAGTCGCTCAACGACATGTGATAGTATTCACAACTGAATGAACTGTAAACTGGGCGTGTAGTATTCACTCTTCAATTTGTTACTTACTAAATAGTATATATGCACAGAGCGACTGTTAATTGGCAACTTTCAACACATGCAGCTCACAACTAATTTCAAGGTTGGGGCACCAAATTCGTTCCGCGAAACCTTTTCCCACCAAAACTTTCTAATGGCATTAAACTTCAAGTAAATATTTAGAAAATATGTAATAGAGGGCACCGTCGCCAATGGTTATGCACAGGGTAAATCAGACGTTTATCGTTCGATTGACCTCTTACATTTAAGAGTCTTTAGCTACCCCACAACTTCAACTTTGCAGTGCTATAAACAAGGCCCAAGTGAAGTCGCTGTTAGTGGCTGGGACAACTTAAGACTGCTTTTCGCGTGGTCAGCTGTAGCTACTTGCTGCAAAGCTAGCTCAACTTACAGCTTTGTAGCTCAGTTGGCTGCGCGCACTGATAACTGAAGTACCAATCTGGTGTACAAAGAGGTTTTTTTCAATTAGGCCTAAAGTAAATACTATCAGTTATGATTCATACTCGCGAGTAAAGCCGCGGGGAACTGCTAGTATAATTATTAAATCTACTGTTTTATTTGTTCGTATAAAGTATTTATGTTATATTTTTGCAAAGAAAAAAAGTAATATTATTTTGCTATGCATCTCACTTCGGTTTTTAAATATCAGCAACGCGTTCTGTACTTTTTTCACAGCTCTAACTCAAATAAAATACTAAACATTTAAATACCACGCCACTACATTTGTTCCAACATTTACATTTTTTAGTTAATCACACTACACTACCCACTGATTTGCAGCTCAGTAGCGACGTCACACAAAATGCAATGATGCTACATCTTACTAACTGAATCGAATGCTCTTCACTCGATAGCAACTATGATCGTTTCAAAAATAAGTTTTTCAACATTCGGACACTCGCTATCAAGTCGAACATTCCTCCAGCTAAATTATTCCGACAGTTTCAAAAATTGGGCCCCTGGTCAGTCTGTATATGCGAATGCAAGACGGTGTAGTCCCCTCCCACTCGTCCCTCACAACAACCTCGTTATCCGGCGTCATGGCAGGTCAGTATGTGCTACAGTACAGTGTCGTAAAATCATGAGTAGCTCGTCACGTGATAATATGGCGGTGTTGACTACATTATATGATTTAAAGCGATACTTTTTCAGCGATTTTCATCACCTGTTTACTGATCTTAGGAAAGACAGAATTAAAATTTTCTAGAATTTTCGCATGTACGAAAACTTTTTTGGCATTTTTACAGCCACATATTCAAGATGTCCAAAAACGCCGTATAATATGCCTACCACGAGCGAGAATACTGGGATAAAATTAGAGACGATAATGTTAGTGGCTAAAAGTAAAATATTTTACGCGCACAACTAAGCACGGAGATAGTCCCCTCTTGCTCATCCACCTCTAGATATTAATTTGTGTACGTTACACGGAGTAAACGTAAAATCATGCAGTGACTGCTTGGGATTTGAACCTGCGCCCATAGTAAAATAAAACAATGAAAATAATGTATCTGTATACCACTAGAGGTGAGTTATTTCGTGATATGTAGCAACATGTGCATGTAAATTGTCATTGTACAACTTTTTAGTGGCGTAGTGGGAACGGGAAGTGGTCTTCTGCGAATCTTATGAAGTAACAGTAGCCACTTCCTAAAAAGAGGTTCTCCACCCAGCAATATTTGGATTTCTAGATGAAAATTTTGTTGTTTTTGCAGTTTTTGTGACAAAAACATTGAACATTCTACTGGTAAAAATAGTATCAATTTTGTTATAAACTTTCACCTTCCCTCCCCCCCCCCCAAATTCCCTTCCGAACCACCATGGCTATACCACTGAAACTTTTGCCACAAACAATTTCGTTTCTAATTCAACCCAGGATTCGCGAATAATATACAGTCGTTTCTGGACAGCCTGTGTTTATTTTTTTACAGGCGGTAACCTCATAGTAACTTGTCTCAATACCAACAAAATCAGTAAACAAGGTGCATTAAAATCAAACACAAATTCGTAACGAAATTACGAAGTCGAAACCGTTTAAACGTAATTGCAACTTGTCCAGGTGTTTTCGGTAGACAATCTGTCAATGTAGAATGTGAAAACGCAGTATGAAAACAAAACAAATTAATTTTACCTACAGTACCAACCAAAAACTTACGGCCACCAATACATATAAGGTGCACCTGTCCCGGATACATAATGTTGGTTGGAGTGACTTTGTGAATTTTTTTCTGAATGTAATTGCCATAGGCTTAAATTTTGTTCAAATAAACTTTATTGTATATTTTTTTACATACAAACTATGAATTTATAATTTTTTTCAAAACTAAAAATCATACAGAAGCTAATAAAACAGAAACTACTTTAGGTATGTTAATGTCTTTTGTTTGTGAAGTAGAATGTTTATGAACGTAAAATACTATAATGAAGCAATCACAGTAAATAAAAATTAATACACCCTTCTTTTAAGCTACAGAGAGCATTTTAAAATACTGAGAAAACTGTATAATTATTTCACTAATTCCGTGTGTATATTTTTGTGGTACTGACAGAGCCGCTGTGAGTTTGTCGCTTAGGCGTGTTAGTGGATGTGTTTGGCAAGAAGAAGCAGTAGCAGTAACATTTATACCGCGTGTCTAAAATATGATTCCACCCAGATGTGAAAAGTGTGTTTTTGAGTGTGTTTTTTCTTGTTTTTGTTATTCACGAAAAGGCAAAAAAGTTTCAAATAATGTTTCCCGCTGTGAATCCTGCATAGTATTTTACGTTTATAAACGTTACGCTACACAAACAAAAGACATAAACCTACCTGAAGTAGTGTTTGATATAAGGAAACAAAGGTCGCTAGGCAACTAACTACAGCTTAAAATTAGATAGAAACATGTACTCACAGAGTATCATGGAGGCTGACAGTTACACACACAAAAAGGACAACACATTTTGTGTGTGTAACTGTCAACCTCCATGATACTCTCTGAGTACATATTTCTATCTAATTTTAAGCTATAACTACCTGAAGTAGTGTTTGTTTTGTTAGCTTTTGTATACTGTACAATGTAATGATTTTTTAGGTTTTGCAATATATGCACAAATTCGTAGTTGGTAAACAAAAAAATATTTAAAAACGCGTTTATTTGAACAAAAATTAATCTTATGGCGATTATATTCAGAAAAAAATTCACAAAGTTGCTCCAACCGATACTATGAATCCTAGATGAGAGAGGGTATTTTATATGTATGGGTGCCCTATGTTTTGGTTGGTACTGTGCTCTTGTAATTGCATAATGAAAGTTTTCTAAAAATGCTTACATATCAGCTGTGAATTCAAAAAATTTTTTATTTTTGCGTGTTTGCATAGTTTATAGGCCACCTGGCCTTAGTGAAATACTAAATATAGACGCGACTCCCCATTGCCGAAACCTTGCCACCAATCTTCCACAATATATTTATTATATATCAACAACAGCTAAGTGGCACAAAAGGCATATTTAACAATAATGCCAAAGTTGACCAAAATCGATGACCACACTACTTCTTATGCCAGGTCTGCCGCTTACCAGCTTGTCATTGTCTGTATCGGCCGATAAACCCCGCAGTGCACTTCACCGCTACACACTGCACCGCCCACACGTAGAAGTATACAACACAGACAAGACATGCACCTAGATTAGGAGCGCTGTCAGGGGCTGGCAGTGTAGGGACGTGAGTAAGGGGCCGGCCACAGCCTCGCTCGCGAACCAGGCCAAGGGCATGCACACCAGTCCATGACAGGGCGGAGAGGGGCATTGTAAATATGTTAGCTGGTAGGTACAAAATTACAAGGAATAAATTGAAAAAATAAATAAATCTCATATGCACTCTACAAAAACACTACACAACATTGTTTTGTGTATAGTTAGGATTAGAATAATTTGGATTACTTATGGGGGGAAAAATTCAGTACATTGCTCTTCAAAGTACATAAATGCACACAAAAAATTAAATTAAATAAAAAAAATTTAAAAAATATATAAAAAAATTAATAATTAAAAAGTACATAAAAGTTGAGAAAAAATCAAAAGAATTATAATAAATTAACTGTTACTTATATAAACTAGGATAAGCTAAGGACAGGACTGGTAAACAGTACTAACGCACCGACTTGATAGCTCTCTGTTTCAGGTCCAGGCGGCTAAATATCGCAACTAATTCCGCCGATTACACAAAAATGTAATATAATAATTATGGCAACAATCCCCCTCCAGCCTTAAATACGGGTCCGGAGCCCAGCTAAAACAGTTACGCGCACCCCGCCTCCGTTCCAATGATTTGCAACTAGTCTGTCGGGGTGCTTTTGATTTTACAAACACCCAGCGAGTTATGGAAGCTTCGGCTTTCGGTCTCGCGACAGCACGGCCTCCGGGGGCATATGAGGAATCGCCGGCGGCAGGGCTGTTTTGCCGGCTGCTTGCCCCGAAGACTGTCGCGCTGCGCCCCGTCGCTCTTCGCCAGAGTGTGCGAGGATCCATTTACTAACATGTAATTGAACCAGGGGGAAATTTCGTTGCTCTCCGCCGCGCCCCGCCACGCGCAAGTGTGCGGGCACCTTAACCACTCAGCCAAGCGGTCTGTTTACGACATGAATTTAAAATTCTAACATCAAAAGGCGGATACCTCACTTGATAGTTGAGCTACACTACAAGTTGTGAACATTTTTCAGCAACTCCCACAAGGTTTCATCTGCCTAAATATATCTGGTTAGTTTCCGAACAGCCTGTATAGGGTTGACTGTACCAAACCTTATCCCTGTGTGGCAGCTGAGTCACTGCGGCTGAAATGCTCTCCATAGGACCATGTCTGACCCCGGTGGGCAACGCGCCAGCAGCTCGAACAGTAAGACGTCTATTGCAGGCGAACCTAGACATTGACGTATGGCGGGCTACGGTCCTTCTTTTTTGTGCTCGATGCCAGGCCCACATTTCATCCACCGGCACTTTGTTTCAACTCAACTAATCATTTTAAATGTGTATCCCCTCCCCCTCCCGTTATCACGAAGCTGGGAATTCATCTCTGGTGTAAATTCCTACACTTAAAATAATTATATATTTTTGATGAAAAAAAATGTACTTTAACTACACGATGATGATGGTGATGACGATGATGATGATGGTGATGAGGATGAGGATGGTGGTGATGAGGATGAGGATGATGGCGATGACGATGATGATGATGTCGATGACGATGATGGTGAGGATGAGAATGATGGTGATGATGACGACGATGAGGATGAGGATGATGGTGATGATGACGATGGTGACGACGACGACGACGATGATGACGATGATGGTGATGATGACGATGATGATGAGACTGAGGATGGTGATGATGACGATGATGATGAGGCTGATGATGAGGCTGAAAATTGTGATGATGATGATGATGATGAGGCTGATGATAATGAGGCTGATGATGAGGATGACGATGAGGATGATGATGATGATGATGATGACGATGATGATGATAGTGATGATGAGGATGACGATGATCAGTTTTCAGCACGGGGGCTAGTTTGAACCTCAGGGGAACACATGGGGCGCGACAAGGTGAGGAGGAATCTGCGGTGGTTCGTCATTCTCTACCGCAGGTTAACTACTATATGTGTACTAGCAAAGTAAAAGTTAAGGCCACTTGAGTGTATGGCTACAGTTTACTAGGGATTGTAGAATAATGTACGCAATACACGAGCTAGAAACACAAAATTTACAGCATACACAAAAAAAACGAGAGAAGTTACTCAGGAATGCGCACGACCCACAAGCAAGTAATTATTTTGAGTTTATTGGCTGAACAATAGGTATAGTAATTAAACTTGTTATGTAGACTCCCATTGTCTTTGGATGACAAAAAGCTTACGCTTGGCTACAAAATACATGATGTTACTGAACAACACCGACAAACTACGGCAGGTGATTCCGTATGAAAAAAAACAAGCAGAAATTTTATTAGAATTTTTCGCCTGAACTTAATATTAAGGGGATAATGAGTCTCTGAATATCAAAATATATAATCGTATTCCTCCAAAATATCGGAACCTAAATTACATAAAAAACAATATTTTCAGCATTGTTTAATGCTGTCAGGTCCTTCAAACCAACAGCAAATACAACTTGGTACCTTCTACCCTTATGAAAATAATGGTGGTTTATTGAGAAATGAGACCTGTGTAACAAACAAGGCCCGCTTGTTGCAACTGTGTAGGACATACTGTTTATGCTCAAAACACACTTGAATATTCGCGCAGACATACAGAGCCTAAAGTACAGGCAATCCTGCTAACATCTATGTGATGTGTGCAGCGTATAGACGACGGCGGACATTCACAGTAAACAACACGTACAATACTGTTAAAGTCGCAGATCAGTTTGTTTCTAGCATTCCGCGTACATGTCGTAGCAGTTGTGAACAAAAATGGTAGGTACCAGGCAGCTGAAACATGTGTAAATGTATTGTGATCGCCATGCCGATAGTAAAACAAACACGAATAACTTCGTGAGGCAATATTTGAAAAAGAAAACTAATAGTACAGGGTCGGTATCAATGTTGTTTCTCCAAAGTATGGCAGCACAACCGCCAAAGCCGTCGAATGGTCACGATGCTTGTGTCCCTACAAGGCTATACGGTTTTGATTACCGCCGGGGGTCACACCAATTTTCACATGTGGGAATCGTGGCGGTACGATGACGTTGGCCGGTGGCTTTTATCGTGGATCGCCCTTTTATCTTTATCCTCTATTCCCACTGCAACTCCATGTTCACATCATGTCACCCCTCTTTGGCGTCTGAATCTCTTCATTCATTCTATCAGTATTCCTACAAGAAATCCTTTATGCTTGTTGCTGATTCTAAAGTCATAAAAACGCTTTTAGGTGTGTTTTTTTTTTGTGTGGTTGTTAACGTCTTTATTTGTTAAATTTCAATACTTGTGTACAGTACAGTGGTATGCACTGCTATAACATAGTACTTTGTTTTTTAAACGCAGCTCACCCACGATCGTAACCCGCACAACTACGTCTGCATGTGTACTGCAAGTAGCCTACGCGGCTAGCTAGACATACTGTATGTTACGTATGCTACGTCTTTAAGGAGTTTGGCGAAAACTGTTTATTTCGACAAGACTAAGCTCTCTGAACTGTCTTTGTGTTTGGAATCACGCCCATGTTATAAATTAAAAGAATATCATGACCTACGACATTTTCAAAGAGTAACATGCCCAATTTACTGTCGCATCGTGTTGGAATTCTAAATGTTTATGGAGATCAAGTACTTAAAATCCCGACTTTTGGGATTTGGAGTGCTTTCGAGAAACATTGAAAAAGAAAAATAATAATACAATGTCGGTATCAATGTTGTTTCTCTAAAGCATGCAGCAATAAATCGGGCATGTTGCCGGAATGAATTTAGTGACACAATGGATATGTAACTATTAACTTATACGCATAAAATAGGCATTAGCATTTTTTTTTAATTCGTTAACTATACGGGATAGTCGCGGAAATGCCGTTAACATTACCGCTATGCAAACATGGAATAAATAAAGTAAATCTTTGTGCACATGTTTTTTTTTTTTAACAGTTTTATTCACACAGCAACAATACAATGTGTTCTATTTATTAAAATTTATGAAACTAACCTAATAATACAATGTGTAATTTTATTGTAAATGTGTTTCAATGTACACGTTCCAGCAACCGAAAAACTGAACCACACATACAAGTATCGAGGGTTTGATACAAGGTGAAAATTTTAACCAAGCATAATAATGGTATTCATGTTAATTTTATTTTGAAAAAAAAAAATAAAAAAATAAATAAAAATAATAATATAACAAATGTTTTTTCACAGGCAAAAGTAGTATAAGAGCACAGTAGCAGCGTAAATAGGCGTAGCAATATTGTGAGGGCACATACTCTTTACCCACAGCCTTGATCTTACATTATCAGAAAGTGCCGCTGCACTGCCGAAGAGTAGTTAAGGGCGCGGTATACCGCCTTTTTCATCATTATTTAATTTTTTACTTGTACCGAATATTTTTTTATTATTTTAGACACAAAATGTGACTAAATTTGGCTCTTATGGAAATTTTTTATTTCTCATAGTTTTCGCGTAATGGCTTGTTAAAGTCATATTTTGCATGTTTCCGTTTTAACGACTACACTAAAATCAACTGATATACCAAACTCAAAAAAATCGACAGTGGATAAAGACATTGCAGGCTACAATGATATGCTCATAAAATTAAATAACAAAATTTATTTGAATTTAAAAAATGCTGAAACTCAAAAGAAAAATTTAAAAAACCCAATAGTTATTTTAAATACAAATAATGTTTATTCTTTAATTTTATGAACATATCATTGTAGCCTGCAATGTCTTTATCCACTGTGATTTTTTTGAGCTTGTAATATCAGTTGGTTTTAGTGTAGTCGTTAAAACGGAAACATGCAAAATATGACTTTAACAAGCCATTGCGCGAAAACTACGAGAGATAAAACAAATTTCATAAGAGCCAAATTTAGTCACATATTGTGTCTAAAATAAGAAAAAAATATCTGGTACAAATAAAAAAATTATATAATGGTGATGAAAATTGCGGTTTACCGCGCCCTTTATATTGTATAATCGTCAACTGTGGTATCATCTTCAAGCTAACAACTTTTGTAGCTGCAGGCAAGGACACGCTATGTTATGGCGATGAGATAAGAGGAACGAGAAGGCCAGTCGTGTTTACAGTGGCTCCCGAGATAGTATGAGCATTGAATATATATATGTATATATATATATATGTATATATATATATATATATATATATATATATATATATATATATTCAATTGTATAAGTTTGTGTGCATGTGTATGTGTGTGAGGCACAAATCTATAGAGTGTAGTGTACTTTCTTAGGATACCTGTGTTATTCCAACTCCCACCGTCAAATATTTATAAATAAAGGGCTCCGGCTAGCTGGACGGTGTAAGGAGTAGTATCCGCAACAGAATTAAATATAAACATAGTACTAGTGTTGTAGTATAAGTTGGTGAATCGTATATTAAGACACAACACTATCGAAGTCCTACAGCGTAACTTAAGGTTCAAACTACTTTGAAAAAAGCATGTAAATGCAGAACATAGCGTTTAATATTTCCATGGACATATAATTAAATTCGGTGTGAGACGCTAAAATAATTTGAAATTGAAAACTGTAATTAGGTTAAGAACTATACCACAAACATCGGTAAGCCGCCAGTCCAAATACCATTGGCCTACAAACTAATTTAATCACAACAGTTCTCCATTCTACCACCAATCTTGACTGACATTTTAGTGTCCAAGTTGCTACGGTGAAGTTTCAGTAAAGTTGATTAGATTGCAGCTTCGGCTAAAATATAAGAGTATACCAGATGTATTGGCCTCTTCTCCATAATAGAACATGCTCAGAAGTGAAGTTGGTTCCTGACGTCTTCTTCCAGGTATGCATAACCATACATACACTATTATTCCGTCTCCTTCCTCGAACAGGCGTGAATTTCTTGCCACTTCCTTTTTTACCGCTGCTGACATATATCACAACCTTCCATTCCCTTCATCCAAAGTCAAACAACACAAAACAATACACTACTGCTGAAAAATAACATTAACATTCTCTCTGGAACGGCTCACACCACATTACCAATACTACACACAAAATATTTTTACATGCACATTGAATTTACATAGAGTTAATTTACTTATTCAGTTTGTAAATTACTTAGTTTAGTTTATACTAAAATGATTTTCTGTAGGTTCACTAACGTCCAAACGTTATGCTACAAGAGCGTTAAGGGCGTCGCTGACTGGCGTATGTGAAACAATATATCCTCTACACTCCAAGTCTCTCAACTGCCGAGCAGTGGTTTACTAGTGTTCTCTTACCTATAGGACTTAAGCAGGGATTACGATGCCTTCACGTTCACTTTAATATAACTTTCACGTAAGCAGGAAACACATTGACAAACGCACTTGAACAGGCCCTAGCACGATCGCACCTCTTTGTACTTACGTTCACTTTCACGTAGCGAAAAGCTTGTCAATGTCAAGCTTTTAAGTTAAACCGATACGTGAAGTTATATAATGTGATCACCTGTGCCGATCACATTTTGGAGGTGTTAATGTCTTCTGTTGTGTCATGCTATTTTTGACTATTAATATCAATGCTCTTTCACGACGTTTTTCATTGCCTACTTGCAGCTTACTTGAAGGATCATAGTATGGAACCTCAATTGATTACGTATTACGTACAAGTGGACGAGATAAAGTGGTAAGTGACACGTGAACGTGAAGTCATTGTAATCCCGGCCTTAAAGGTTGCCGTTTGTCCAGGCCGCCAAGCAGTGTACATGCTTCGGTCTTTATCAGAATACTCGAAAACTGCTCATCACACATGAGCGATCTGTGCTTAGAAACAACGTTTAAAGAAAGATGCCCGTGATTATACCCATTTCAAGTTCACCTCTACTCGTCAAAGCATATTTTCTAGTGGCATAAGGCCTTGTTACCGAGTTTTGCAGTGATTTCGAAAATATTATTTTTATTGCTACCTAATACTCATATCAAAATTTTGCTCCACAGTTTTGACAATTATATGTTATATTTTGTAGCTGAATTTTTTTGTAGAAATCTACTGTACGGTTTATTAGATTTCAACACCCAAAGTACCGTGTTTTTGTCGTAAAAATAATAAAAAATGAAGTAAAATATTTTTTTTTTGCTGACGATAGGTACATTATTAAAAAAAAAAAAAAAGTCCACTCTATTGTGAATCGTGTGACTGCACATTGACTCAAATTTTTTCAAAGTTTTTGGTTAAAAAATATTTGAGTTATTGTCGCCAGTCTGAAATAAACTCAGGAACAAGCCCTTAAAATGGCTAAAATGAAAGGTTTTCGGTTTTTTTACGTATATAAATCTAGGTGCAGAATAGTTTAAACGGCATGTGCTTATACAATACATATTTAGCTTAAATAATACGTCATAAAATGATAGGTTCGCAACTGAAAATCTCATAGAGAGAGTTGCTGGCGAAAAGACTGCATGCCAGTTCAATGACTTGTGCCTAGAGGCTAGGGAGATACGTGATGTACGTGTTGTCTCGTCCTTACCGCTTCCGCAACTATACATGCCTCGAACGCGCAAAATACATTCACTCAGACGACCACCTTAAGAGAGTTGCCTGGTTTAAGGGGGATTGATCCCTGTCAGACGGGTTTTACGGTTTTTCTTATAAATCAGGGAATAGACACATTGTTTGGCTTTTTTCACGCTGACAAGGCATTGTTTATTGTTTCATTCACTTTTTGAAATCCATATGGCATTGTTTCTGTTAATTTTGTCGCTCCCGTAAATAAAGCAATTTTTCCTTTTTAGCTGTTTCCCGTTGCAAATAATGAATATATTATGGTTCCGGCAATCGCAGAAAATCGATTAAGTTCGTATCTACGCCCTGTCGTGACAAAAATTTTGATACATCGACTGGAATAGAAGTTATCGAGAAAAAAACAGATAAATCCAAGATGGTAGGGATAAAAAAAAAGAGAATTTGGTATAGGAAAACCTATGCTAATGAAATTGCATTTGGAGAAGACAGTTTTTACTATACATACTTCAAACAGTAACCAATTTGTGAGAAATGTTATTGTGAATCATTGTCCACAGCAAAATGTGTTAATTTACTTTTTACTTTTTTTTTTTTTTTTTCGTCGTGTTGTTAAACTTTCAATATGTTCCAGAAATCAGGCTATCATTTTTGGAACAAGAGTCTTTAGGAGGCAAGAAGCATGGATTTTTCTAAACGAAAAAGTCCGTGGTAGCATATATCTATCTTAAACAGGAGCCTAATAAAAAGCGAATATTAGTAAAAAATATTTGGTGCAGGGGCAGAAGTGGAGAAGAGCGAACATACTGTTGCGAGCCGCGACTGTCTGGCTGGGCGGTGTAGTACGATACTGTGGTGGTGGAGCTAGGACCCGCCCTTCCCACTCACTCCTCGGCGCCGTGGCTGTCGGGCAGGGCGGCGAAATACAATACAGTGGCGGCAGCGCTAAAAGGCCTCCTCGGGTGCCGCATGGATTGTATTACTCCATGATAACCACCTGCACCCAGTATCGGGTAACCGAGAGAAAATATCGTGATCTGGAATGATCCTGTTCCCTCTTTATCTCTCTGGGT
>PNEQ01075139.1:0-13334 GCA_003012365.1 Medauroidea extradentata
TACTCCAAGTGGCTGGAGGTGGCACCAGTCAAGTCGACAGATTCACAGAGTGTGATTAGAGTGCTGCGCAATCTGTTTGCCACACATGGTTTGCCGGATACATTGGTGAGTGACAATGGAAGCGCATTCAGCTCTGCAATTCTCCAAGAATTTGCTACTAACAATGGCATACGGCTGATTAAGGTTGCCCCCTACCATCTATCTTCGAATGGACAAGCGGAGCGCATGGTGCAAACCACGAAGAGCATGCTGAAAAAGATGCCAGAGGGAGATTTGTCAAAAAGACTGGCTCGACTTATGTTGGCGCAGCATGTGACACCAGGGGTCTTCACGTCAGCGCGTCCTGCAGAGCTGCTCATGGGTCGTAGGCTCCGAACATGTCTTGATCACATTCACCCTGATTTCTCGGAGGAGATGAAGGCCAAGCAGGAAAATTTGTGGTCTGGGAAACCTAGGATCTTTGCCCCCTTGGACCTAGTCTATGTTAAGAGTGTGGGAAGGGGTCCACTGTGGTTGCCTGCAGTAGTGGTGGAGATAACTGGTCAAGTCTCATATAGAGTTTTGACAACAGAAGGAAAGTGGGTGCGTTGCCATGTGGATCAGCTTCGCGCACGGCAAGTGGACGAGTCCAACCAAGAGTCTCTTCATACACGTCGGGAGCATTGGCAGCATGCATCTGGGGCTAGCAATGGCCAAGCAGTTGAAGAACCCCTTCCAGAGGAGGCGTTCAAAGGATTTACAGAGGAAGGTTTCAAGGGATTCTCAGTGGCAGACGATGCCCCATTGGGTACATCTGACGAGAGTGGGGAGCTCGAGACACCCTCACCAGGGGCACCACCATCAGTGCTGCGGAGCAGTCCTGACGATCTGGAGGGTTGTTCCAATCCCACGGCTTCAAGCAACAGAGCAGGGGCCAGCCCCAAAGAGACAGACTTAAACCCTTTTGGTCCAAGGACTTTGTTGTATAAGGGGGAAGGAGTGTTATGTTTTTGTGTGTGGGATGTTGTGATCTGTGTTGTTGGCTGCAGTGCGCATGCCACTTTTGGGCTGGGAAATTGGCGGTTATGTTACTTGGTTGTTGTATACGAGGACGGAATAAAGACACATGCTATTGTATGTCGATGCGTTATTAATCACATTAAATACTTTTACAAATTTGGTCACTAATAAAATTAGTTTATAAATTCTGATTAAACCATTCACCCTTACAGACTACCCTAATATCATCGCAACATATTCAACATCACAATTTTGATCCCGAAACATTACTTTGTATTACTTCATATCCTACAAAATGCTCTTTTTCTTTATAATCTTTCTCTTGGGTCTATGTTCCCAATATCAAAAAACAACTTGAAAGCGATTACTACTTAGCAGATAATATATGTTACTGTATTGGTATGTGACTGGGTTGGCAGGTTCTCGCAGAACACACATAACCGCAATGCCAAACAATTACTTAAAGTGTTCTTGTCAACAACACTGATCACTAATGCAACATTATAAACACAGAGTGCACCCAAAATGCAATATTACAAAACTTCACAAAGAGCAACACATAAATTACTTCAAACCATTTAAATCATTTACGGTACTTTTAACTTCACTTATCATCGCTCCATCATAAGTTAAACAACAAAAAAAAAAAAAAAAAAATAGTCTAGGTTGGGCCGCCTCCTACCAACATATTACATTACACTAAAATGGCCACCCCCAGGTGCCGAAAAACTGGTTCTATGTGTGTCCATTGGTCAACTGCGGGACACTTGCTCATCTTAGCTCATAGAACAAATATTACTCATTTGCCAACGCATGGCTACAAAAACAGATTCAACCCAAGCCAGCTACTTTCAAAACAATTTGCTCATATTTACTTAGTTAAACAATATCAAATTCTCATAAACCCTCCCAGTAACAACTCACAACCTTAATGATCAATGCGCAAAGAGTATTTATGTCTATAAATGTAAGAAAATAAGAATACTCAGGTGTGGTCCAGCCTGGCAACCATCATCCATCAGTGTAAACAATGTCATTAATAAAATAAACTTATCAGAACATCAATAAAATTAAGAAGAAAATTACTTGAAATATTAAAATTACCATGTGTTGTAAGTGTTGTGAAGAAGACAAAACGTATCATGAAAGGCAGTACAAATGCAATTGTGGCATGTGTGCACTAACAATGCCCACAGCCAGTCACAATTAGCTTTGACCTTGAAACAATGAAAACTTCCACAAATACAATAAATTCACTACCATCAATTTATCATAAAACCATTCAGTTATGCAAGTGTCCAACTAACTTTTATCAAAATTTGCCTGGCCCTGGCCAATTCTTTAAAAAAATATTTTAACATACAACAAATTTGTTATAATCCACAATACACAGTAGTATTCCTTACTTTAATACCGTTGACATTTTCATTACTAATTATAATTTGTTGCACCGAATAGAAAAAACAAATTTTTACACTAAATGTGTTCCCCTGAACATATGTAACTCAGTCTATGAAAACAATAAATCTTAGAATTTACTTTATCCTAATGTGCACATTATTGTCCTACTATAATGCAGCCTCCTAGGCTTGCATTTTCTTATGTCCATTGATTACAAAATCAAACACGTACCAACAATTTCTTCCTGTATTTGTAGCCCTTCGGCACAACCCTTACCACCTTAGCACTACTCACTTTCCACCTCTTCCTGCACACTTTCCCTAACCTTAGTATCTTTCTGATCAACTCAGCCAAACTTTTAGTTCCTCTTTCTACATTTTCCTTTTCCTTACATGACCCTTGGTCCCATTTCCCTTCTTGCACAGTTTCCCTTACAAATAAACTCTTGCCTGTGTCTCGAGACAAGACTGTTTTCACTTTTCTGGTTACCTTTTCCCCCATCTGTACCTCAGTACATTTCTGACCCCCCCTCCCCCTTACCCCCCCCTCTCGATTCCTTAAATCATAGTTACAGACAACATTCTCATTACACAAACACTCCAACACCTGTATCATTTTTTTCTCTCCCTTGCTTACATAATTCGTGCATGTAGGTCTCCTTCGGTGAATTCTTCCCCTTGATGAAGTCATATTTTTACCTGAATTTGTTACATCCTCAATAGTGTTTACTACTCTGTTATCTGGTTTTTGACACATGCTATCACTATTTGTTTGGTTTTTTACCCTCTTTGTTCCAACATCTACCCTGTTTGTTACATCTCTTGTAATTTCCTCTAATTTTTCATTCACTTCATTTTTCACGTCCCTCAACACATTTACACCTGATCGGATACTACCCTTGACTTCTGCTAATTGTTGTTTAAATTCTGTATGCAACCTATCAAATTCTTTACTCTGTTCATTTACTTCTGCTTGGATACTCCTCTGCGAATTTGTTATTTTTTCCACCTCTGCTAGGATAGCCCTCATCATTGATTCTAATTTTGAATTATCTGCATTATCTTTGGGAAAACCCCTAAGTTCTTGTTCTTCGTCTGACATACTGACAATGCTATATTCTAACATTACACCGAACAACAATGATTACAAACACAATCTCATAAACATTTCTCGCCACACTAAAAATGTTTTCCTACATGGCCCTTGCATTTTTAATAACTGTAAGACTGTTCTTAATAAGATACTTTGTTTAACTTGCTGTTCACTGTGTGTTGCTCCCTCGTCACGTTCTCTTACCCGGGTCGTTAGTTCTTCCGTAGGCCAGCAGACTGCCTCGTCCTTGGCACCCTCTCACGTCGTCCGCGTCGAGTTGATACCTGGGAACCAGCTGCTCGCCCCACTTGGGCAGCCAATTGAGACGTTTCGCTCAGACACAAATACCTGAGCTCCACTTGTCACAAAGGTAGCACACCAGTCCTCCTAGACCAGTGTACTAGCTCGGGGATAACCCAGCCAAAACAGGCAAGGTTATATGCTGAACATATCTCTTGATCGGTGGTCACGTACTCCAGAATTTATTAGTAATAATTTTGTAGGTTATGTCATGCTGTAGACCAAATTTTGAATTTCCACAGTCACCGTCAGAATTTTAAAGAAAAAAGGTTCATCCCAAAATAATATACTACTTTACTATTTTCCACTATTTCTGGTTTATTATACTACTGTTTACATTGGCACGAAATACATTATCCCAGTCTTGGCACGGTAGATCCGATTCACAGAAAGTTATAAGCAGGAACACAGCATCTTTATATCAAATAATTAAAACCAAATGAAACAGAACACTACATTTTATAGTGTTTTGGGCCGCAGCCCCGCGCACGTCCGCTCTGAATCGCGTCACGACATATTCTGCAACATGGCGGAGGCAAACATTCCAGAACGAAGGGCAAAGGGGCACCACACGCTGTGCTCTCATTAGCTGGTTCACGCTGGCGTGACCGTCATTTGTTCCATGATCTAGAACTCTCTAGGGTATAATTATCAACTCTGAATTAAATAAACAAACGACGCCAAAACTCCCGCGGAAAAAACTAGAACACAAAAGGAAAACAAAGCTATTGCCTCCTACCAAGGCCATCTGGCCATAACTATAAACATTACACCCTAACTAGAACATTCAGGAAAATGAGTGTCTCTCTACTCTCCCTTTCCGAAACCGAGACCACTGAAAATAATTTTACAATTTTAAACATATTAGACAATTACGATCACATAAGACATTAATTCACCGAATAAAATAAACCCCTTGTCTTGCAACGCTACAAGTGAGAAAATAAAAAAAAATTGTGGATGAGACACTCTCTCTACTACAGAACACCTCACAATGAACATGAACGTTTCACAACTTTCATAAACATAAAATCACACTTTCTTAGTCATCTTCAGCAAACCTGTCACATTCTTTACTTGGCAAAAAAAAAATAAGTATCGCACATTATTTTCAACATCACAAACACCTCAGTTAAACAATTCAACTTTGAACCTTCTGTATCATTATTATTAACATAAATTTATTTCACATTTATATTCTCCATCTTTGACAAATATGTGGCCAACAAATAAAAAAAACTATTTCCTTGCTTTTATGTTATCAAATATTTTTCTTCACCCTCATTTATTCAAACAACTTATGTCCATTCCACATGGAATTATTAGGTTTTATTATTCATTGCAAAATAAAAATTCTTGACATGTCATTACATTTATTGGTAAACAAATAGGTTTCATAAAAATTTTTCTTCTTGTTTAATTGCTTAAATTTGCAACCAAATTTAAAATTACCTGTAAACCTCTATTTCATTTTACATACACAACAGTGTTACAAAACCTCAATTATATTGTTAAAAGGGAGGGGGGGTAGATAGCTAGTAATTATAAAAGAATGCAACAATCAACTAACGAGGCGGGTCACTGTGACCGGTGCATCCAACCACTTGTTAAGAAGGGGGGTGGGGGGGAATAATAATATAACTGGTGAAAAATGTCACAAGTGTAGTAAATGTTTAATAATTACTAAATAAAATATGTGTCATTGTAGTAATCAGTAAGAATAATAATATCAGGCTTCACCTACTGCCTGATGATCACCAGATGATTAAAGAGTGAAAATGTTCAAAGTATTTAAAAGAGTTAGTTTTGTATATAAAAAAAATGCAACAAAACAATATTAGAGTGGATGCTACCAGGCACCACATGTAAACAAACAAAATAGTGTACCTATAGGTTAGGTATGAGCAACCTACTGTATACATAACCAGGGCTGCCAACTATGGCTAGCCAAACATCAAGTTCTCTGTCAACAACACAAATACTTTAGTCTGTAGTATGGCTACTATCACACACCAAATCCCATGGGTGCATAAATCCTTCTGCAAGGGGCCATAACCTTCATTGCCATGAACAGTGAGCAGAGCAACTCATAAGTAGGGGATAATCAATCTGCTTCACTCTCAGTTAAACTCTAATCACCATGGGCTCATCCACAGAAATAAAACAAAATCTAAAATTAAGGCCCATACCAAACATCCACATCAAACCAACAACAATGAACTGGGGGGGGGGGGTTTATCAAATGTAAACAAACAACAGCAACTCGCAACAAGAGGGTAAACTAACTATAAACAACATTTCAAAATTTCCATACGTAGCTCAGAATTTTAATCCACGGACAAATATTCATAATAAGTTTTGTGAATAGAGATACTGGACATCGTTACATAGAGGGATTAGTGCGACCATGTGTGTGGTGTCTTTTCGCAGGTAAACATAACCTTAAAGTCAGTAGGTCCTACATGAACTACCTCTGTAGCCTTAAGAAAATAGGTCGTTATACTAATGGAGTTATTGTACTAAACTACTCAAAACAATTACCACTATAGTTGACAGCAGGGACAAACTTCTTAAAGAAACACGAATACTTTCAAATAACAACCAAGGGTTTATTTACCGCAACAACTTAAAAACAATAACAGACAAATAATCAAACAGTTTAAAATATAAATGATGAATTCCATTTAACACAACGGCGCGATTACTGCTTTACCATAGTGATTAAACAATAACAACAAGAAAATTAAAAAAGGGAAATATTATGAACTCGGCCTCACACGGCCTTACATAAAAGAGCGTCAAAACATTCCACGCTACCTAGAGAACAGTCACAAAGTTTAATTTGACATACTGGAATATTATAAATATCTTTCATTATAAACAAACAGAAGTAGAGCTCGTGAACCCGCCTTTCAGTTTCATTACAAATATATCTGTCCTCCTGTAGAGGCATAACAACATCACGACATTACTTTAGGCCAGAAATCCCTCAGGCCACGAGATATAAAAATACCGACCGGCCAAAACTACCTCGTCTCCATTACTCCACAGAACAGACATAGCTCTCTATCATCTGTACCAGACAACACCGAATCTTAAGGGTGACCATGGTCTACATCAGTTACATTGAACGAAACTAACCAAACCGAAGACGAAAAAATAAAAGTTAAGCACGAGACAGTTACTAGTTACTGAACAACAAGTTACAATTAAGGCAATTAATTTTTTTAAAGAAATTTGAAAAGTAATATCATTGTCGGACCTACTGAAAGAATATTTTAAGAGTGAGCTCGCAACATCTTAAGTCTGCCGCCTCTCCTCGCGCAGCTACAGTGTACTACAGTCTTCAACATGATTGTAGACTAACCTGTAAACACCTCCGGAGTTTCAAGCGCGGTCTTTCCATTCATGTCACTTCCTCCCGCTGTCAACGTCTACATATGACTAATTCTACATACAAAACTAGCCTAACTTCCTATTAACTAACTGACACCAAGGTTAATACTTATCACATCTCGAAGTCCATCACTCCAGCCTCCTCCGGGCTGACCCTTGAACACCAGAAAAACTCCGCAACCACCGTCAAACACATCCGTCGCTCGTCGCCGCCATCACAACACTCCAATCACGTCACTCGCACGCCTCGGCCAACATGACAACTACCGAACCGATCTCTTGCTTCGGGCATCTCCGCCGTCAAGCCCCGCCTATGCTACCTTCGTCCTCAACGCTCATTCACCTATACCGTCCACCGTCCCAAGTACAGGGCACTTGCACCATCTGCAGCTGGTCAGCACTCCGTACCTGAGAAAATCTTCCCCGTTCCCCACGGTAAGCCCTCACTCGTCGTTTTCACACCCACGCGACTAAACACATCCCACGGCCTGTTCAGATATCCTATCGGCTCCTAACGTCAGCGCTCTCCTCTGGCACCAAGCCCGCCGGTCACGTACTTGCTTCACGATAACTAACTCCGAATGCGGTCTCAGCGTCCCACGCCTTGTTATGCTACAGCCTCCGATAACGAATACTGCCTCGTCCCGCACTTCACTGGCGTACGCTACGTGAGCCTAGCTCACCTCTCAGCAGAAACTACGTGCGCTGCCTGCCTGCCTCTCTCACGAAAGCCAACTAACATAAAACCTTACCCGGTATAACAATTATTAAGTTCAAATGAAAGTAGAATTAAAACACCAACACGACATTGAAAAGTTTATAAGTCCGAATAAAAAAAAGCAAAACCTCTGGGAAAAAAAGAAAAAAACCGAAAATCCGCAAAAAAAACTGTCAAAAAACCTCTAAACAATATTATTAGTTTGTGAATCTAAAGAACAAATTTTTTTTCTCTCAATATTTCATTTATTTTCCCTTATTTATTAATATGTCATTATCATAATTTTAAATCATTTGCATTCACTTCATCATGAATAATAGCTCAATCAAAATACAATATTAACACTTGTTATCTTCAAAATTTGTTAAGTACTGTAAAAGCTTGAAAAATTATATTCACTTACAATTATACATTCAAGAATATATATACTTATTCACAAATTAATAATTACCAAAGATTGGCAGTTGCCAATATTATCTTTACATATTCCCATCCAATTGTTTTCAGTGTACATTTTTTTCCCAAATCAAATTACCACACAAAAAACATTTTGCCACTTTGTGTGTCTTACCCAAATAATTTTCATACATCCATTAATAATTTGTTGAACCTTCGACACTTCCTCCATACTCTCCTCACACTTCAAAATGATTTAAAGACAGAAGCACAAGTACTCACATTTTAGTACTTTACAGATACACACACAAATAGGACGATACATAATCGCGGAAGCACGTATCGCAACGTTTCGCTGCTTACAGCAGCTTCCTCGGGCGAAGAGACATGGCTGACTGTCTAGGAAGCTGCTCTAAGCAGCGAAACGTTGCGATACGCACTTCCGCGATTATGTATCGTCCTATTTGTGTGTATCTGTCAAGTACTAAAATGTGAGTACTTGTGCTTCTGTCTTTTGTACATACTGATAGCCCAGCGGCCTCTTCCTTTGTTTTACATTTCAATATTGTTTACTTTGTGTTAAAGGCGCTCTTGACATGTGATCCTCGACATTAATATGGAGCAAATTATACTCATTCAATAACACTGTTCCTTCATTAACAATACCATCAACCTTGTATTAGTATCTCTCAATTCCAATATCTTAAAACTGTAAAAAATGTATTAAATTGTTACCATTAAATTCCTCAGGTAATCCCTGAACATTATTTTAACAAATATTTCATGTTACAAAATTACTATCAAAATGTTCAATTATGGTATCATCAATACCATCACTACACTCTAAGCATAACCTTAAAAAATTATAACTTATCATCTATTTCCTGTGACAGCAACAGGCAAACATTTACACTGTATCATCACCATTTGCTCATATGGACTTGTTCAGTCTATAAATTAAATCCAAAAATTCACTTAGCCTAATAGGCTTGCAGTTCAATACTTCCAATCTGTTCTAGAGTCAAATAAGTAAAACAAATTTTTCTTTCGGCTCTTGTAGCCTTTCGGCACAACCTTCACCACTTTAATACTCTCATTCACTTTCCATCTCTTCCTGCATACCTTCCCTAACCTCAAAACAATTCTAATCAAATCTGTCAGTTTTCTAGTCTGGCTTTCTACTGTTTTCCCTCCAAATAACCCCTTGTCTGTGATTCGATAAGATATTGCGATTCCTATCCTGTTTCCATTTTCACTTGTCTGTACGTCAGTACAGGTCTGACCCCCTATTCAATAAATAAGAATAACACAATGCCACATTGCCTTGTTCACTCAAACCCTCAAAAATCTGTTTTTTTTTTTCTTTTCCCCCCTGCTTATGTATTTCTTACATGCGTGTCCCTTTTTGTGAATCTGCTCACTTAAATTAGTCCTAGGTTTACTTAATTTTTTTAAACGCGTCCCGTGGATTTACAGTTGGGTGTTTGGTTTTTTGGAATACACCCCACCCCCCTCCCCCTCTGTTTCCTCAAAACACTGAATCTTATCAATTTGCCCAAGATTCTTAATCTGATTTTCAATCAGTACGTCTGATCGCTCAATTAAATTATCTATTTTCGACCACTGCCCTGTAATTGCTGCTTTGATTATAGTGGTCTGTTTTTACATTTGTTCAGTAATTTTACTCTCATAAGTTTCAAATTTTCGAAATAATCTCTCAAGTGCTCGATCCATTTTTAAAGATATTGAATTGACCCCGTTTTTTAACCCTACGAAACAGGCCTGATTTTCGTCGTCATTCATTGTTTATTTTATATTGAACTTTTTAAATTTTTATTTTCAGTTTCAGCATTTCTTTAAATTTAAATAATTTTTATTCTTTAATGTTATGAACATGTCATTGTAGCCTGTAATAACTTTATGCACTGTGGTTTTTTTTGAGTTTGATATATCAGTTGGTTTTAGTGTAGTCGTTAAAACGGAAACATGCAAAATATGACTTTAGCAAGCCATTATGCGAAAACTATGAGAGATAAAAAAATTTCATAAGAGCAAAATTTAGTCACATTTTGTGTCTTAAATAAGAAAAAAAAATATCTGGTAGAAATAAAAAATAATAAAATGGTGATGAAAATTGTGGTAGACCGCACCCTTAACGTGTCTGACACACAGGGGTAATTGTGTGCATAACTAATTGTGTTGTGAGAGTTATAGTTGATTACTGTTTTGTGTATTTCGTAGCTTTGTGAGTTATTAAATCCAGTACTTAATTTAACTCTTTTATTTATAATTATAAGACCACTATCCCAAAAGAACTCATGGGAATTGCCCACTTGAGAAGTTTTGCTCAGGCTTGTAACAATATACATCATTTTCGTGTAATGAAGAAAAACGGGAAACTTTGGATCAAATTAGCTGGAATTTGACAGTTCACAATCTCGCAACACTGACCTCGGAACTGAAGCCGGACAGCGACACTTCCAGCTACGCCCTTGTAAGCTGGGTCAATTCGATGAACTACCTGCACTTTTACTGAATAGTAAAGTTATTTGCCATGAACTAGCTCTGCCGGTAATTTTACAGGATCAGTTTTATGCTACCCTTGAAATGAAAGAGTTGTAGTTCGTTTCAGTTTTTATTCAGTTTTTTCACCATTGTACAAAAAAAAAAAAAAAAAACACATTCCTCCAGTTGCAAGTGTATCGTCGGAGAAACGGGCCACAGCCCGTTCACACGACAGTCCACATCGCAATGATTTCTCTACCTTGGCCATGGTCTTTTCGCCTGACCCTGTGACCACTACTGTGCATTTCTCAGCTAACCAATCACAGGCTTGTCCCTCGCTTGTTGCCTAGTAAGACATACAAGTCTGTCTTACAGGCCCCTCCACCATTCACCAACACTACCACACAACTACTGTCCATAATGTATAAGAATTCCACCATGTGCTTTCCAGCTGACAACCAAAACATGTCAACGGTTAAGGTAGATCTGAGACAAGTATGGTAATTTGTTTTCAATACTGGCTGCACAAGTCTTACTACGGTTAGGTGAGCAATTTTAATGGAAAATTATTTCGTATTGCAGCAATGAATAGCCTACTCATCAGTAGTTCAGTTAATATAACCAATCAAAATTTTACATAATTTATTGTATATTTTCCTAGGTATGCTCTAAATTGTAACATTTAATGGTACTACGAAAAAAAAACTTGTATTAGTAACTTATCTATTTTTATTTCAACTTAACATCTAAAAAGTTTAATTAATAGAAGCTTATTTGGTTACAACATACTGAAGTTGCTAGAGCATACGACAGTGTAAACAAACATCTTTAAACAATATATATACATACAGGGTGTCCGCGCTTAATGTTTAAAACTCTCTGTAGTGACGTAGAGGACATTCAGACAAGTATTTTTTATATAGGACACTTCGGGGTGATCGGATGGGAAATGCCTTAAATTTGGTGATGAAGACTTAATATGATGTCACACCTGCGTCACGTCGTAGTCGTCAGTTAGCAGCTCAAAATATGGCGCAGGTACAATTGCAACGGTTCCCCACATCTTCATGATGTCAGCATGGCTCAGTGCATATTTTGAAGTCAGTCTTCCGGGTTTGAATCTTGGTCCCTTCAAAATTTCATGTCTTATTGGGATGGAATGTGATTTTATGTATGGTATGTTTGCAAAGCCCTGCATTGTGGTCTCATTGTTTTAGTTGTGCAAAGAAACGACACTTTTGTGTTTCATATCAAAATAAGATTTTGGTTCGTGTAACGTTTGTTTACTTCTTTAATGAATTGTACACAAACGTTAAAGGCTGTTGTAAAAAAGAAGAAGATGAAGTGTAAACATCGGTAACGTTTTTATATCAATTATTAAACAATAACACTTCTACAGCCAACATTAGGCCACGTCTGAACAACTCAGTTTCAACTACCATAACATAAATAAAAATGTTCCCAAACTGAAAAGTAAATGTCTGTCTCGCGATTATTTACAATTGCTCAAAGGTAGCACCGTTAGCAGCAATGCTGGCGTTGCAACGCTGAACCATTGATTGACGTACGTGGGCAAAAATGCCTTGCTGTTGTTGGATTTCCAATGCTGCTGTTGGATTTCCAATGCTGCGGCGGCAATGCGGGCAACAAGATCTTCGTCTTCTACAGGGGTTTTGTACACTAATTCCTTCATAGCGCCCCAGAAGAAAAAATCCAAGAGATTGATATCAGGTGACCTCGCAGGCCAGGGAATTGGACCGAAACGCCTGATCCACCGTCCAGGGTACATAAGGTTCAGGTGGTTTCGTACCAGTATTGCACTGTGTGCCGGCGCCCCGTCATGTTGTAGCCACATGGTTGCTCGCACCTCGAGAGGAACATCTTTAAGCAGCTCTGGTATGACGTCTCTTAATAACACGAGGTAGTTGGGACCCGTTAGTCTCTCTGGTAAAATGTAGGGACCTATTAAATGATCTCCTAAAATACCTGCCCAGACATTAACTTTAAACTTTTCTTGTCGGCCACATTCGTACGCACTATGCGGATTGTTCACAGCCCAATAGGAATTGAAAATGCCATTTTCATTGAAGTTGGATTCGTCAGTAAACAATACCAGTGAGGGAAACTCAGGATTTTTGAAGAGATTCTTCGCGAAATCGCTCGCAGAAGTGGACCCGAAGAGGGTAGTCCCTTGGGTTAAGGCCATGCCCGGTAGTTTTTTTTCACGTTGGTGCAAAAAACTCAAAAAGTTTTCAACCAAATGGGTTGAAAAAAATTGAGAGCGTGTGAAGTCATATTATGCACAATTATACGTAGGCTTTAAAAAAGAATGAGTCGTTTGCCAGTAAAAAAAAATATTTTGTGCCATTTTGGCTCATTTTCATGCTAAAATATGTGATACTTTGGGTGCAAGAATCTAAAAATCCATTGTGTTCATTGCAACGGAAAAATTCAGATAGAAACTTTGATGTATTAGTGACAAAACAATGTAGCGATTTTGTGATAGAGATATTAGTTCATTTTGGAA
>PNEQ01075140.1:0-13335 GCA_003012365.1 Medauroidea extradentata
GATTTTAACTTTAATTGGTTACTTTTACAAATGTCTATGACAGGACTCAAAATCGTTTCGAAATTCTTTATTTAAAGGGGTGAAAATACGTGAAATGTGTTTTCGATTATCCTTCCATATCTATCGAATCAATCGAGATATCGAAGTGCTCTTTGCTTTAAATTGGTGCTTTTGTAAATATCCCAAGTACAATTTAAAACATATTTTCCGAATTCGGCCCTAAACTGGTTAAAAATGAGGTAATATGAGTTTTCGACTCACATTCGATATATATCGATCCCATAGTTTTTTATATAGCGACGTGATTTTTGTTTAGAGTTGATGCTTACTCAAATACCTAAAAAGTAATTTCAGGAATTTTCGAAATTCGCCACCTAAGGACGTGAAAAGGGGTGAAAAGTGGTGAAAAGCGTTTTCAATTAATCATCGATATATCTTGAACCCAGCGGGCTAATGTTGTGTTTTTTACGTCCACGAGATACCAATAAAGTATTCTAAAACGTGATTCAAGTGTTTTTCGAAATTTACTCTCTTAAGTGGTGAAAAGACCTTGAACGTGTTTTAGATAAATCCTCGATATCTATCGAACCCGTCGAGATATACAATTAATTTTTGCTTCAGGATGATGATCACAGAAATTATCGCAAAAGGTTTTCAGATTTTTCGAAATTCGATTTCTCAATACTGTGCAGGGGTGATATGTTTTTTTTTTAAGTGAATGATCGATTTTGATTTGACTGAACGGGCTAGCGATGTAATTTACACTTCAGTTGGATACCTATACAAAAGTCTAAGATGTAAATTTAAAATATTTCGAAATTCGACACCCAAAAGGGTGAAAAAGCACAAAATTTGTTTTCCATCAACCCACGATATCTATCTAACCAGTAGCGATATTGAGGTGTTGTTTGCGTCAGAGTGATGCTTACGTAAATATAAAAAAAATATGTATGTAATTTTTTTCTTTATAAAAAACGTGATTATTAAGAATAAAACTTAGTTGGTCAATAATCAAGGCAGACGATCCGAAAAGCAGGAACGAGCAGCGAGAAACAACCTATACAGGAGTTTCACTACAGTAACCTATCGAGACGTAGTGTTGTACAACCTCTATGAGCCCAGGACACAGATATTTGATTTTATTTTATTTTTTAATTTTATTTTCATGAATTATTTCGACGTTACGTGACGCAGTTGTTTGTCACTCAGGTCTAAATTCCGGGAGGTTCTGGGTTCGAATTCCGTTAAAAGCTGCGTGCGAACGTTCAATTCTGACACACAAAAACTACAAGGCAGATCGAATTAGTACAATTTACATGTAGTCTTTAAAAGCGGTAAAATTGCAGTTCGCTTTCCACTTAGGTTCCTCTACAAAATCAGCTGACATATCGTCGGTATACTGCCAAAAGTGCTTAAGTCATAAACGCTATTTCGTATAAAACAGTATTAAATTGTATATATTAACAAAAATGTGGTATGTTACTATACTCTGACACAACAGTACGAAACGACAAATAGACTTTAAACTTGGGCAATTGTTCGTGAACAACATATACATATTCCTAGCATTTTTAAAATTTTATCTCATTTTGACTTTGTCACTTTTGGCAGTAAACCGACGATATATCATCTCACTAATCTCTGGTTTGGGGCACCAAATACGTTTCCGCGAAACCTTTACCCTCTGAAACTTTGTAATGTCAATAAAGTTAAAGTGAATATTTTGAAAATATGTAATTGAGAGCACCGTCACCAATGGTTGTGCACAGGGTAAACAGATGTTTCTCATTCGATTAACCTCTTACCTTAAGTGTCTGTAATTACCCCACAACGTCAAATAGGCAGGGCTATAAATAAGGCCCAGGTGAAGTCGCTGTTAGTGGCAGGGACAAACTTAAGACTGCTTTTCGCGTGGACAGCTATAGCTACTTATCCTGCTGCAGAGTTAGTTCAACTTGCCGCTTGGACATTCTAATACTTGATGACTGAAGTATCATTTGTTTTATGTACAAAGAGATTATTCTGTTAAAGTAAATATTATCAGTTACGAATAATACTCGCGAGCAAAGCCGCGGGGGACTGCTAGTAATGTATAGAAATATTATGTTTAAATAAATATTGTTATTTCAAAAATAACTGTAGTCTACGTGATTTTTTCTTAATTGACGATCAAATACTTTGAGAAATATTAGCTATGCCCTTAATAAGAGGAAATTCAGAATTAATATTTTAAGTTGTTTGGTTTCAAAGTATTTTTTTTTTTGCAAAATTTCATAGCTTGATTATATGAAAAATGTTCATGTTTATTCATTTCTTCTGGTTTAGCATTAGCATAATTTTTAGTTAGACTTTGTTTTGTTGATAAGGATGGTTTTTTTTTTCACCTTTACGTTATGGTCACATTTATGTCGCCTTTTCTAGAGTCAGGCACATTGACGATATGGAAGTTTTTGTGGTAGATTCGGCGAATCAAGGACAGTTTGACTTATAAATCTGAACTCAAAACTTGGTCCATCGTGAAGTCCTATAAGTGTCTATTTGATGTGTGCAGTTTAATTTTTTTTTTGCGGGATTACATGGATAGATTTATACAGTATCTGTAGTCTTCATTATTGTTTACGCGGAACTAATTCCTCGCCGCTAGCAAAGGGTAAAAAAGAGGGCATGAGCAGAACAAGTTGCCAAAACTCTAATAAGTTATTTGAGAAAAAATCGGATGGTTTCTTTGATGTTGCCGATGGGAAATCCGATCGGGCATACTGCTAGTAGCGAATAAAGTTTTGTGTAGTTATTTTTATAGTCATAATTTCAACGTTTGACAGATTATTTAGTAAAATAATTTGAAGTTATATTTCTACGCCAGTATTGCCAACGTAATAAATGTGAATTTTCAGACTTTTTTCCTTGAACCTTCAGCCGCATAAAACGGTAGTTTTAAATTTTTCTATAGTTTCCAATGTAGAAAAGTATATACCGTGTCCAGTAATGTTATCTACTGCATTTGCATAACATTGGTTCCTGGATGTGGGAGTGAGAGAGTGAAGAGATAATAAACGCGCTTAGCAGCGAAATCTTGAGAGCTGACGTGTAAAATTTGTTTGGTTACTTTAATGTGTCCTCGAACAACAAAAGGCTTGGAGGAGGTATATGGGCTGGATGGAGGAAGGGAAAGGGAGTAGGAGTTGGGACTCGAACCCGTATCCTCTCGAACGCGAGGTGAACGTCTTAGCACTGCTCCACAACACTCAATCATGACGTAAGTGTACAGCAACGTTGGAATGCACGGGCGGGAGAAACGAGAATATCCAGTGGAAAAACTCGCCTGCCCACTGCAACGTCTGCCACGTTACCCACATGGAGAAACCCGGGACAATTCCATCGGGTATCGAGCCAGGATCGCCATGGCAGGGGGTGCGTTGTTTGATCACTACACCACCGCGGCTCCAGTTTTGTCAGTAGTGTTGGCAGTTCTGTAAATAAGTTTCCATGGAAACAAGATCGTTACCATCTGCCGCAGGTGATATAAACATACTACACTGGCGCGCGCTCACTCGTACACACACCGACAGAGAGAGAGAGAGAGAGAGAGGAGAGAGAGAGAGAGAACGAGAACTTGCCTACTGTCAAATTGTTTAATTGTGAATACAATATTTTCCTAGGAAAAATGTTGTATATACAAAACACTGTATATCTAGATAATAAATAAATATCTTATATGGAAGGCACCCTAAGGTCAGGGTATCAGATGCACATTTATTAAGGCTATGAATATTTAGCGAAAAAATTTTTGTCCCAGTTTGTTTTAGTGTCTTACGTACACATCTGTAGATCAGCTTAATGGTTATCGGCAGATTGTCTTTGTGAAGTGGCGTCTCTCATTATACTGCGACGATCACAGTAAGGTTGCTGAAACTCCACACGTCTGTGATTTGCTGTCAGAACCTCAAGACACGCAAGAGTTTAAACATCCAATCACTGACTATGAAGAATAACTGCGGACGTGAACGTAAGGCACTTAAACAAACTGGGCAAAATTCTTTTCGCGAAAAGTTCATGGCCCTAAGTGCTCCTGAAAGGTGACATAGAATGAGACTTGACATGGAGAAGCACTGGAATAAGCAGGGCGGTGGAAACGGAAGTATCCCGAGAAAACCCACAGGCCAGTGTCATAATCCGGGATGATTCCCACGTGCGAAAATCCGGGAACAAAACACTTCGGGAATCGAGCCCGGATCGCGTTGGTGGGAGGCGACTGGCCCGACCACTACACCATCGCAGCGTCTGGAAATCTAGAATTTCGACGTTACAAAACCACAACACAGTTGGAACTCAACGTAATGTTTGCAGTTTGCTCGGATGACCAACGTTTGTTATTTTACATTGACACCAACGCTGCTGAACTTAAGGTAGTAAATAAAACTTAATTTTACACAAATTCAATGATTTATAATCCATAGTTTGCTGCTACGTAGGTACGTACATTTCAAAGAAAAGAATAAAACTGCTTCTTGAACAGGACTTAACAAATAATTTACTTCGAAGCTAAAAATTCTTAGCAACTCTAGTAGACAGTTATAATTGTACGAAGGATATTCACGCAAAACCAGTCTGAAAATACGTTATTAGTCGTTTCAGAGTGACCCGAAACCCTGTTTCTAAACATAATATCTAGAAAATAGAGAAGTATAATTTAAATGTGTTTTATTTTCGTGGGTAAATATATCGATCACAGGTTAAAATTATATTTATTTTTAGTAAAAATTTAACCTTACATGCTGCGATTATGTTAATTTGCCAGCAATACGTTTTCTGTAGAATCAGTGTTTTGCGTATACCAGTATCACCGTAAATAACTGTTATGTGAATATTATATTTTTCCACTACAAATAAACATCTATTATCTATAGACGCCACGTTTTACTTTAGTCGTATAGTAGGTCTATGCCGTTTAATATATATAAAAAATGAGTGAACTTGGCTAAAAGTGGTATTTTAGGGCTTCGGTACTCAGTCTCCTGAAGGTAAAGAAGGAAATCTTAAAATGGGATCTGTAGTTCAATACTTTAGTTTTACACGCGTAAAATATTATAATATAGTTAGCGACCCATGGTTTTCGCGAAAAGAATTTTGCCATACTTTGTTTCAGTGACTTACGTACATATCTGCAGTTTAGCTTCATGGTTATTGGCAGCGTGTCTTTGTGAAGTGATGTCACTCATTTGACTTTGCCAATCACAATAACGTTACTACAACTTCACAAGTCTGTGATTTGCCAGTAAAACCCCAAGACACGTCAGAGCTAAGATGTCCAATCACTGATTATGAAGCAGAGCTGCAGATGTGCACGTAAGTCACTGAAACAAAGTGGAGCAAAATTATTTCCGCGAAAATCAAGGATCCCTACATATAGTTGCATATATAGTTTGCTTGCTATTGGACTACAACGAACGAGGTCGAGTCTTGTCCTGAAAGCACGCGTGTTCTAAGGCCTATTAATGCTCACTTACCACGCGCAACATCGCCTCTAAGTGCGAGGCACTCATCTGGGGTCTCCCTCCCTCCTATAGACTTAAAAGAGTTGAGTCTGCCCTGTCGTTAACCCATGTGCTGAGCTACAGTAGTATATCTGTAGTTTACCTGTCGTGCAATACGTCCGAATTTTGTCTCTGTACGAGTCGTTTCGGAACGGTAGTTTCCTTCTGCTCACTGTGAATTTGTATTTGTGGAGTTCAGTACAACAAGGCGAAAACAGCCAAAACAGGCATTTATATTGTAAATTTTACTCTACTTCTCCTTGGACACGTAAAAGCACCGCCGGCCTAACGGCACCTTCAATAAACGTTACACATTTTATACCGTTTTCCAGTTCTTTTGCTTTCCTGACGGTGAATTTTCGGGACATTGTTAATCACAAAATTTGTGGTTAACGAGTTAATTTTTAGTGTGAAAATGTTTGTTCACAGTGTGCTATAAGATGTATTGTGACGAGCAGTACACTTATATTGTAGGCCACGAGATAGAAGATTGGCCGGTGAAAGGTTTGCAGGGGTGTATTGTCGACAGAAAATAACACTGGTATAGCAGCTTGCAGTACTCCCAATTCAGAAGGAAGCTGGAAAGTTTGGTGTTCACGTAGTCCAAAACATTTTCTGATATTTTCAGTTTTTTGTGATATATTTTGTTACGTACTAAAAAGTAAAAAGCGTAAGGAAAAAAGGAGCAAATTAGGAAAGTCCTGTTATTTATGATATTTTGATTTTTGTTTATTTCGCTATGAGAATTTCAAAATTGCACTATGTTCCCGTATTGATCTGCATTTAAAAAATGAAATTTTTAATATTCCAGCATACGCTAAGAAGATTCATGGAAACTCATAAAGGAACTAACACTTAGTTGTATTATAAATTTTGTGCTAGAATTCAAAGTAAAAGTAGCTAAATTTTGAACACTTAATAAGCAAACGGTTCTGCTAACCGAGATATATTCCTCCAAGGCGTTTCTATGACCTCAAGAATCAGAACAGACTAGACTTATTGGGCTTGTATAACCTTGAACGCAGATTGAGATATTATTGGTCACCGGCTCTTTTTTTAATGCCAATCACACGCGATTGCTCACTCTACAGTGTTAATTTTAATTACTGGCCAAAGCGTTACTGGCTGCAAACCACGACATTGTCAGTTAAAGACGTTCAGCAACCGAACAATTGTTATCCAGTTGGTTTCGTTATTTTATCGTATTTGCTTTCATGTGAAGTCAAGAATAGCATGAAAATCCCTTACAAAACAAGATTTTGTTTTGGCACTTGGACAGTCTTAATGCGCTGACCATGGCAAGTTGATTCCCGTTTCCTCGGTCTTCAAGTCGTTTGTGGGTCGCGACTGGTGCTGCGGCTAGGGTGCTCGTCTACCACCAAGGGCGATCCGAGGTTCGATTCTCGGCAGGGTCGACCAAGATTAACGTATGTGAGAATCGTTCTGAACGATACCGCCGAGTTTCTTGAGGTTCTGCCGTTTCCCCGCGTCCTTTCATTTCAGCGTTGATCCATACTCACGTGGCCGCGGTGGCCTAGGGGTCAAACCTTTCGCCTCCCACCAAGGCGATCCGGCTTCGATTCCCGGCGGGGTCGGTCCCCGGATTTTCGCATGTGGGGATCGTGCCGGACGATGCCGCTGGTCGGCGGCCCATTCATTCCGGCGCTGCTCCATACTCACATCATATCACCCCTCACCAGCGCTAAAGACCTCTTCACTAACTACATTCTCCATACTCACCTCATTTCACACATCACCAGCGCCGGAAACCCCGATGCGAAAGGGCTGACCAAAATATCTTCACTCACTTTACTATAATGTGTCTGCGTTGCCTCTAATAGCTATGTTCTCGACGAGTCGTTTAACACAACGTTACCTAGCTACTTACATACTTCCTATCTTACTACCTCCCACCTCTGGTGGCTTACGTCTCTATAATAAGCTATCAAGTATCAACTGTGAGTACTTGAAATATTTCTCTCACGCTTTTTGCAATAGTCCAGAATTTATAGTATTTATATGACCAATTGCTGAAATTTGCGCGTCATATTTTCATGCTGAAGTATAGATTTTAATGTACAGCACTATAAATAAGTACTGTCTATTTTGACCGCTTTTCAAGTAATGCTTCAAGGAGTACTACTTCGAATAAGTACCGCGTAGTGAAAGAACCAGTTTTTTTTGTAATTAGTTTGTTATGTGCGATATATATTACAAAACATTGATAATTTGGTTAATTCATTTCATGAAAATTTATGTTTATTTTAAAGGACCCAGTTAATACATCCAGCTAGGTCACAACCTTACAAAGCCCACCTGACGATGTTTTGGATTAAAATTACTTATTTTACGAAACCATTTAACGTGTTTTCAAGTAGCGAAATACAAAAATAAAACGCGTTTCCGTGGAGAGTTACTGTGAACTATAAAAACTTCACGTGCGTACGAACGTTATAAACACTATTTCCAAGCATTCCCGCATATGTAAGCGTGGCATTTTATTGCGGTTATATCGCATGATATGCTGCTCGGGTAGATACAAAAACTAATTTAGCATTTTAGCTTTCCATTTTCTACAGATTTTTTTTCTAGTAAAATAATTAGTGTTTTCGCTCTAAGTCCCGTAGTTCCGCCAGAACGATGATAACTTTTAAATTGTCAAATCAACGCAGTGCACGTAGGAGCGATACTTTGCTAGGTGTGCTCGTAAACGTCGCCTTATGCCTGAAGCTCCCATTCCTCTGTGCGTTAACCGAGTAAAAATGCTGGATGCGTGCTGCGGAGTACCACCGCCGGAATTCTTGCGGCGACTGCGGGTAAATAAAACATGCGCCTGTGACAAAGAGCTCCCCAGGGATCTGTAACTCTTCCCGGAACGACGGCACTTGGAGTAAGGGGACTCATGTGGGTTCAGTCCTTCGTAGAATAGCAGGCGTTGCCTTACAACCACGAGATGCCGGAGGTAAAATCCCGCCTAAGCCATTAATGTAGTATCATCATCAAATTATACAATTGTTAAGTTATGGCAGTTTATACAGAGAGAATATTAGAAAAACGTTGGTACTACCAATATTATGTGTGTAAATATCTCTCTATATAAAAAATTAACAGTAGCTGACTGAATGGCTGACTCGTCATAAGTAATTAATCCATACACAGTATGGAACACTTCCCATATTTCAGCTTGTAAGGAGAGCAACTGCATAAAATTGTTACTATCAGTCTGGTAACACAAGTATGAGCTACATCTGACTGTTTCCTAAAAATGTACAGGACGCTACAATTGCTGAACGGGAAAACTTTTTACCATACCTGCTTTCGTAACACTCCTATACATTGTAAGGTTACAAATATATTTTATAGTTGATTTAGTTCGCAAGCTTTGGCGGCCATTGCCTGAAAGATCTTGGCTTTTGGGTATCAACCGCGCCGAGGTCGAAATTCGACCTCGACGCGCCTAACCCCTAAAAGACAAGATCATTCAATTTTTTTTTACAGTGTATGGCTTCATTTTATGTTATCCTTCAGGGATCGACAGACACCTACCAAATCATATATCTGCTCTCGTGGTGTGATACCCTGCCATTAGGTTCCTTCAATTAACGTTATTTATTATTATCTAGCCCTGCAGTCTTTGACATGACTCGAAAGATTAATAGTACGGCAATTGTTCTCAACTGTTTGTTGATGTTAAGTAAGCAGGTATTTTGGAATTAGCATTAAACATATAACATATGAGGAGAGAACCAGAAAACAAAGGTGCCGCACACCAGATTCAGGCATACAACGGGCCGCCTGCAGGCATCTGCTTGCCCTGTTGAAGTTTGACATTAACTGAGATCCTGCAATGGAGAGGCGCTGAAATGAGAAGGACATGGGAGGCGAGTATATTCGGGACAACCCGCATGTGATTATCCGCGTACCTTCTCCGCCCGGGATCGAGCCCGTATCACCTTGGTGGGGGTCAGTGAGTGAGAGAGATTTTAGTCAGCGCTTAACATCAAGGTCTTTAGCGCTTTTGAGGTGTGAGATGATGTGAGTGTAGAGCAGCGTCGTAACGAAGAGGCGGGGGAAACGGGAGATCCCCGAGAAAACTCGCCGACCAGCTGCAACGTCCGGCATGATACCCACGTGCGAAAATCCGGGGACCGACCCAGCCAGGAATTGAGCCCGGATCGCCTTCGTGGGAGGCGAGTGGTCTGACCACTGCCCTAAACGCAGCCTCGGCATTGCCGTTCATGTTCATGTATGTGTGACGTAAAATCCTAACTTGAAATATTTTCTCAGCACGCCCGGAAATCATTTGCACGTACGTCGATGTACTACGAAAAGCCCCAGATATTCGTCTCTCGTCTGAATGTTACATGTTAAAATTTTGAAAATCGAAAACGCCAGGGGAATTACAACACTCTAACACTCTAACTTAAAAACTTTGAACTGTGACTTATAAAATGTTGCGGTCATGTGCACCAGGTATTTTAGTTTCACTACATTGTAAAATTGCCTAGGTTTTAGAAATAAAAATTGCTGACGAAATAATTCAAACCAATTGAATGATACCTTGATTCCTCACATTGTGATTGTGCCGTAGCATAGTTACATTGTATTTTTCAATATTTCAAATGCAAATTACGCTGTGCAAAAAAATGTTATTGGCGTTCACTTGGATGAATTAGCTGCAACCTTAGAATGGATAGAGTATAGCCATTAGTTAGCCTCAAATTCAGTTGGCTTCTAACTTCAACAAGCTGTCAGTACAAAGCATGTACTTGTGATTGTGTTTATCAGCAGCACGTTTCAAGGTGAAGCGATAATCCAAGTACCCCGATATCGCTAACATTATTTGTTTTTCGTTTCTGAACTGGGATGACTCTCGCGTCATATTTTTGAAGACCTCAACCTAGCAAACTTATAAAAGTAAATTTATCATCCCGAAATTTCTACTGCACCGTAGTTCATTGAAGTTCAAGCTACACTTCACAGTTCTGTGTTACACTAGGGTTTACGCTGTTTGTTGATTGGCTTCTGTCCCACAGGATCTGGTGAATCTTAAAAGTGCCGCTACAACGCGCTTAAATTGTGTGGTAATAAATATACAGGAAAGTACGTATTAAAAAAAAACTATTCCACGTGCGCGTCCATTGTGCCAATGTACTTCGGACAAGATCAGAATTACATTATTGAGACACCATTCTCACTAAAGACACTGTTTTCAAGCACTCGAACTTAGCTAAAAACGGACCTTTTAGACTGTCGTACTTCAAAATATAGTAACTGGATGTGTGCGAAACTCGATAGAACTTTGCTACAGACATGCTACCTATATAGGCCTGCTTATATGGCCACCGCTTCAAGTCCAATAGTAAAAATAGACCGCTCAATATTGCGATGCGGCATTTGATACACGCTTCAACGTCGTCCTTAGTCCTATATATCTGTCACTACTGAGCCTTTAATGCGCAGGCAGACGATGTCCTTAAGATAAAATAGCTGTGGGTTCCTTTTTTTTTATCAATTAGGTTTGCTATTAAGGGAGAAGTTTACGCAAAATTTTGATAGATTTAATAACTTTTATATTTGTACCTGATGTGGTATGTTTTATAGACATATTATATTGTGACAATTTTTTACAAAATATTTCTAGCTTTCATAAGTTTTACCGACAGACTTAGAAATGAAATAGTTCTCACTGAATGCCACGGGCTACGTAACGACATGAATAAAAAATTCGCACTGAATTTTTTTATATTTTTAACACATTACATAAAACTGGCAAACTTTCGTTTCAAATTCAACAATTTTTCAAAGAAACTAAATACATTCAATGCAATTTTTATACACGTTTTGGCCTATCCCGTGACGCACCCCTGCGCAGTAAATTATTTTATTTCTATATATAAGATGGTTATCGTTTCTTGCATAAAACCGGTTTATGTAAATTTCGGCATTGCCCTATACCATTATTCGATAACTATGAAAGCTAGAATATTTTAATTTCTGTAAAATAATTGTTTAAGATAACCATATATTGTACAAATATAAAAATTATTAAAACAATTGAAAACTTTCGAGGAAGGCCCCCACCCCCTCCTTAGCAAAATGGTGTCCACTTCGATTTATAAAAGCTGTACTTCATCTGCAGAATTAAGAATAAAACATTATATTAACATAAAGAAATCATTTCGTACTGTTTAGCTTGCGGCTAAGAAATCCACTTAAAATAAAAGCATTAAAAACATTTATAAGAGTTTACAATTTCTTACAAATATTATTTGGGTACTTGATTCTGCATAGCAAGAAAAATAATATTTCCACAGCAAAGATTGACTTAAAAAGTTGCTTTACCATAAAGACGATGGCTAAAATATTTTAATGGCAGTACACATTTTTTTGTATCAATTACTGTATACTTGCGGGCCGCGGCGGTCGAGTGGTCAGCGACTCACCTCCCAGCAAGGCGATCCGGGTTCGATCCCCGGCGTGATCGGTCCTAGACTCTACGCACGAAAGAAACATGGGAGTCGTTGCTGTTAACCGGCAAGTTTTTTTCGGGGCACTCCAGTTTCCTCCATCTCTCACATTTCATCTCTGTTCCTTCTAGGTGGCTGGGGGAAGAAGTGGCGATCAAAAGTTTGTTGAAACAGTGCAACGAGCGACTCCTTGTAGCAACGCGCGGTTCTCTGGATGCAAATAGAATTGCCCTAATTCAAAGATATTTTGTATTGGTTCATATTAAAAGGAAATTTTTCTTTTGCGTTACAAATTTAGTGTTGTGACAAAGAAAGTGATCTTAGAGCGAGCGAGTTTCAGTGAATTTCTGCTTGGAGTGTATTCTGGCTTAAACTTAATAAGATAAACCTTTCAGGTATCTTATTTTAGCAGAGATACCGTCGCAAATGCACCGAAGTATCTGAGACTATATTGTTACCTAAATGAGACAGTAATAAGTTTATCGGTTGTGAGGCCCGAGGCGTGACTGAGGCTTAAGTGGGGAGTGTTAGATAATTTTATTGTATTTTCAGATTTTGAGCCTTTTCATTTATTTAAACTGTATTATCAAAATTTTCTCTTCGACAATGCAAGAGAATTCTTGAAAGTTAAATTATAATTATCTTGCAATAATTTTGCATGACAAATTAATGAAAGATTACATTTGCGACGCTTCTGTTGTATGGTTGTGCTCGTTCGCGACCCGCGTTTGGTTATGATAAGAGGTGTCGCTGCTCTGTCTCTTACGTGATTAATGCTGGATGATTGGGTTAGTATTGAGTAATGTTGTGGTATGCCCGGCTAGCTCTAATTGAAATAAAATAACAAAGAAGTTTCTTTTTAAATCGGCCTAAGGGACTCACGCACTGCGGGTTGCGTCACGAGAGGTAGATACTTAAAGTTTCTTTCGACGAAAATAATTGGCGCTTCCTCCAGCGGCCTTTGATCGGTCACGACGTTAATTATGTTGCAGGTACCGGCCGCGATCACCCGAAAAGTCCACCCACCGGTGACCCCGAGCTCGCTGTCCACCGTCCTTACAAACCCGACGACGAAGATCCCGACACCTGTCCTCCCGAGTTCACACACACCCGGCTCGTCTTAAGACTTTTCTCTTAGTGCCCCGCGTTTCGCAACTTTGCTTTCCTGGGCGGCGTCCCCTTCCCGCCCCACCGGACTCATGGGGGCGGGTAGGTTCCCCCGACCAATCAGAGCGAAGACCTGACCGAACACTGCGTGCGTCCCTTGTGGAAGCCTCCGTATTTATTTAAAATAAAATTTAACATGGGCACATTCTCACAGCAATTACAAA
>PNEQ01075147.1:0-19961 GCA_003012365.1 Medauroidea extradentata
TTCTCTCCCCCTATCTCCCTCTCCCCTAAACTCCCCTTCCTCCCCTTCCTCTCCCTCCTCCTACTCCCCTTCCCCCTCCTACTCCTACTCGCCCCTCCTCCCCCTCTTCCTACCCTCTCTGGTGGCTACTTAGACCCTCTAAGCCCCATCCTACTCTGCTCTAGGCAACCAGAAGTCTTCTTCCCTAATTGGTTGCTCAGAATTTTCTTTTCTTCCTCCATCAGGTGGATCTAATCTCTGTTTGTAAGTTTTCATGCCCTGCCCACTTCCTGCTGTCCAAAAATGTGGCTCCCCTTTCCCTACATACACACTTATACAACCAGCTAGCTGCCACTGCCCTAGCATAGTTGGTACCTCTCCTCACAAGCACCCTGATATTACCCTTGCCATCATCTACCTTAGCCAATTACCCTTTAAGGGGCCCGCCTCGTGGCACATGTGTTTGTGTGAGTGAGGTATGGTGCTAAGGGTGACGTATGGGCCGTACAACGGTGCGTCGCCTCTACGCTTAAGGCGTGCAGTCTTCGCGAAAAAACAAATTTTCTATGGGACTTTAAGTGGTGACCCTATTGTTTTATTAAGAAATCCCTTTACTAAAGTCCAATGCACTACTCTTAAGTAGTTTCAAATGTCTTCTGCTAGTATATTTTTCGCTATAGCAGCCTGAAAATCCCGTTTTAACCCATTTTGACGTACCCTAAAAGGGGATTTCTAATACGTATGTTGTCTTAAAAGTACTTAGGGGCAGTCGCCTGAAGTGTGTGTTCTTTTCGTAGACAAAAGGAGTGAACACAGGTGTATTAGTTTCGGTGTAAAACGTTTTCTTCAAACACGCTGCAGTGTGATTTTATGGCAACGAGGCGGGCCCCTTAAGGTCTCTCTTTACTTCTGTACTCATCTCCCTGTGTGCCAGATAATTTTCTTCCACATGAACCATTACCATTGACATGTAGATAAGTGAACACTGGAAGTTGGTAAGCATAGGAGCAGAATTAGCGTTAGCACAGGCCATATGCAGCAGAAACTGGAATTACCTCTATTGTACTCTGTAATATAGTAGCAGGAACAAAGCAAAGGTAGTTAGTACAGCAATAGTTACTATCAACTACAAATAGAACCTGACAGTAAGTGTCCCATTGATTAAGGAAGATGTAAGATGTTTAAATTTTTTTTAAAACCTATATTAGAAGAGAACTATACATTTTAAATCCAAAGAATAATGATGAGAAAATACCATAGTTTATGTTAAATACTATTCAGGTACTAGCAACCTGTATTCCGTGTAAAAGTGAATGTACTGTATTTGATTGGGCTTTATTATGTTGTCCTGTGCAGTGCACGTAACTTACGCCAGTAGAGCAAATAGTGTCAAGTAATGAGCTAATTTTTATATGTAATTATTATAGTATCGACCTTCCTCTTGCAATGGTCTCCATTAGTTGTGACATCACGCAAAATGTTTGTTTTGAATGTTTAGCTTTGGAATATCGGCTACTCTGCATATTTTTGTAATATTGTTAAAATACGTAAATACTTGCGTTTAGGTCTAAAGATTGTAAACAGAGTGCGGCAGAACTTCCCATTTAAATTGATATTGTCAGAGTCTAAAGAATTTAATACACTTAGCAGGGCTTTATGTTGTAATATGTATAGTATGCATCTTTGTTCCTTCATAAATAATATTGTACAAGGCAAATATTGATACAACTTATGAACATGAAGCTATGTTGCATATTTAGTTTAGTTTAGCATGGGCAGAGAGAGAGTGTTTGGAACCAGCGTCGTCGTGACACCACACTAATGGTGTCCATTAAAAACTGTTAACATAGAGCTGACAGTTTGGAAACAACGCGGCCCTAACTACGACTATCTGCACTTCAGAAATTTCATGTCCCCTTTATTGCACCAATTAATCTCGTTAAGTTCTGTTTTGTAGCTGTTCTCACCACCATTGACGAGTGAGTAACTACCTTAAAGCTCCCTTCTTTTGTATACTATATATTCTCCACTCGCAAGGCGATCAGGGTTCGATTCCTGGCTGTTTACGGTGCTGTCCCGGCATAGTCACGAAGATGAGATCTCACATTAAGGGGGCACTTGACCAAATTTTTTTTGTTTTTACAATTTTTATGTTTGTACGAGATATAGTTTGTTTTGTAGACATACATTGTGACAATTTTTTACTGTAATGAACATTTTTTTAGCTTTCATAGTTTTTTATTTTGGCATGTCAAAAGTCTAAATTTGCATAAAACTGTTTTATGCTGTAAAGGAAAACCAACTTATCTGAAAAAATTCATACTGAATAACAACGTTGTAGGCTACAAGGACTCATACATAAAAGTCAAAATATGTATTTTTGTATTTAAAAAATAAGAAATTTTAAACATTTCAGTTTCTAATTTTTGTATACTTTTTAATACAAAAATAATTTTTTTATTTATTATTATTCAGTGTGAATTTTTCTGTTAATCATTAGATTTTCTTTTAAATCATAAAATTGTTTTGTGCAAATTTGGACTTTGAAATTGCCATTATAAAAAAAAAAAACCATGAAAGCTAAATAATTTTCATTGCAATAAAAATGGTTACAGTTTATGCCTACAAAACAAACATAGCCTATATTAAATAAATATAAAAACTTTTAAATTATAAAAATTTGTGGTCAAACACCCCTGTAACAGATGAGGTAGAGAGGGAAGCGCTGTAAACATTATAAAAAAAATTACAATTCTTAACAATTTTAAGTATGAAACAAAAATAATTAGCATAAGGTTTTTGAAATAGTGTAATGAAATATTTTAAAAAGTTAATAAAATTATAAATTCTTAGCCTACTGAAAGTATTGTAGTTAAAAGAAATATATACTGACTTGAAGTTTTTAAAAATTTAAATAACATTTGAAACACATGAATAAAAGCATAAACATATAAATATAAATTTTTAAACATATCTAAAAACTATATCTAGCAAATAATTTGCCAACTTGGCACCACCACCTCATCTCTGGGCTAGTTTCTTTCATCTGCCCTAACTTGTGGTTGCTTTCTCCATGAACAATTCATCCACCTTGCTATTCTTTGCACTTGTTTGTAGTATGGGACCTATTCCGCTGATTCCTACATAATTAAACCATAGTGCAGAATGCTTTTTCTTGTGCTCGCGCCCGTCTACACCCTACCCTGCATACTAGTTTCCATTAGCTAACCTGTTATTTTCCGATAACATGCTGCGATGATCCAGTTGCAGTTTTGTAACATGTACGTGTTATAACTGTTGCCATTGGGCAGGTGGTTATTGCACTCTTTCTAAACTTTTGCTTTCTACGTTTATGGTGTAGGGGCCTATGTAAATTGGCATTCATTAGCACTTATATTATGATTATTATAACCGGAAAAACTCTAAAAGAGCACAAATAATACTTTGAAATTACTAAAAAATTCAATCTTATTTGCAAGAAAAGTACTGGACGTAAACGTGAACATGTCTTGCATTTTTAGTATTTTATGTTTTGCGATGTGTAACGAACCTATCTCATAACTTGATACCGGGGTATTGTCATGTATGAAGCAGAGCAGACAGGATGTAACTGGTGGACTGATAACTGAAACTGCTAGTTATTATCTGGAACTTGAAGACTACAGTTCAGTAACAAGCTGTTCCGTCTACACAGTTCCAGGAATT
The DNA here is from genome assembly GCA_003012365.1 of Medauroidea extradentata. Taxonomy (NCBI): domain Eukaryota; kingdom Metazoa; phylum Arthropoda; class Insecta; order Phasmatodea; family Phasmatidae; genus Medauroidea; species Medauroidea extradentata. The sequence continues at coordinate 3,685 of PNEQ01075147.1, forward strand.
GTGCGAATTGGAACTGCTTGTTACTAGACGTACTGTAGGCTTTAATCTGCCTTGGTTTCCGATTGAACCACTTCCCTGTAAACCATGCAATTGTAATTTTCACAAGTTAATTGTAATGTTATCCTTTCAGTCCACTGCCTGAACCTGTTAATGTCTGTCCTGAAACTTCCAGCATACGCACACATTTGAATACAATTATACGAGCAGTGTGTTGGCATTAAACCTTCGATGTACTCACTAGCCTACGTGTCTTGTTACCTTAACTGCTATATGCACAAATATAATATACTGTAATTATAGCTGTTACACTATCAGTACTAGCTAAATATTGCTACAAATAATTACAATTAAGTAAAGATACACAAGGGAAAATACCCGGAATCGTACATGCTAAGGAAATTTCTTGTTAAAAAAAATTCTGAAAAACAACAGGATGTTGCAAAATTCCATGTCAATATTGTAGGGGAACAATTCTCACGTGTAGAGGAACAAAAAGTGTTATATGAATATAGGTCCAAAAACGCACAGTTTCTGCGCTACAGTTGGCATACATGACGTATTGTTGATAGCGCGCTGGTGGGATCATGTTGCTGTGTCACAGTTGTTCCTACTGTCTGTGTGTTAGTGGCGTAGTGTGTGGCATAGTAACATGGTATGTACTGCTGTAATGTTGCCCCATAGCAACATGATCCTACCCGCGCGCTATCAACCATACGTCATCTATTGCCAACTGTAGCGCAGAAACTATACGTTTTTGGGCCTATGTTCATATAACACTTTTTGTTCCTCCACACGTGAGGATTGTTTTCCTAGAATATTAACATGGAATTTTGCAACATTCTGTATGCTGGACAAATTTCCCAACCTTCCTTGTCTAGAAACGTGTACAAATAAAATGGTTTTTTTTTTTTTAATTGTTTTTTAAAACAGGTAGTACCATTGACCCATGATCGGGTAGTAGATAATTCAGATTTCCTCGATTCTGTAGTCTGTATCCCTCATTTGGATAGTATATGTAAAGTAGACAAGAAATTTGCAGTTGAAGTTTCATGAACATCTGTAATACATATTGTCAGAGACCCTTATGTAAGGTTTTTTTTATTGTAATGTATTAAAAACACATAACAAGAAAAATAAACAAAAACCAGCACTTTATGTAAGACAACTTAAGAAAAACTAAAACAAATTATTTACATTTTTTAATGTAAAATATATTATTTTTGTGTCCCAATGTATTTAGCTTAATACAAATTTTACATGCATTACTTTTTCTCTCACCAATAAGGGTAATACGATTGCTTTCATTTTTCACGATTAGATAGCTCCTTAAAATATTTCCGAAACAAGGTTTTTAAAAAATGTATCCATGTTAAGCAACCTATTTACATACAAAGCAAATACAAATTGCTCGATACAGAGCTTAAGAAATTAACTTGCTTGTTTGCTGTATTTCTACTAAAAATGGTGATTCTTCTCGGAAATAGTGTGGGTAGTCACAAAAAATTTGTCTGCTTCATAACAAAGACACTGGCAGGGCCATCAACTGCTGCATGTGAAAACGCAGAGTCTACAGATAATTACTTAGTAGAGATGTATAGTCTATCTCAGGTAAGTATTCCGTAGTTTGGCAGTTCATTTCTGAGAAGTGTGTCTGTAAACAGGATTGTGGAGACTGTGCTTTTCTAGGAAGCCAAGTAGGTTTAAATCTCTAAACAATAGAAATGCCAGGCACATTTCTCAGAAGAGAAGTGTCAAAGTATAGGAAAGTTACATGAGACAGGCTGTAATTAATATATCCAACGGGTATTTTTTTGCATCCTTTTATTTTTATCTAACTATCCAATCCTGGGTGTTTTACCTTCATACATAACAATGATGTTGGTATGCAATAAACAAGCATACGAAAATGTATGACTTCATGATAAATGCAAAGAGAAGCACCAACTGACAATGAAACAGGAAAAAAAACATTTTAAAACGTTGCTAATGTCGTGAATGTAAAATTCATGTTAGAGTTTACTTAGAAGATTAAAGGCTGTTTTTGGGCAAAGTATTGAGTGGTGTAGAATGAGAGAGATTATCACTTATTAACTTGATATCTGATCCTTGATTCTAAGATTGTACATTAGATACTGAAGTGATTGTTATAATATAAAAAGACAAGGTATTAAGCTCATGAGGATATGTAAGTACGGAAGAGTAAATGTAAGTACTATGAGAAAACCTGCTGGTCAAACACAATGTGTGCCACATTTTTTATACGCTAACGTCTGGAGCAGTTGCATTGGGAAACAAACATAGTGTTTGGACCACTTCACTACAGAGGTTCCAGTAATGCCTATTAAGTACACTTACTACCTAGCTTCAATAATGCAGCTTAAATAATGGAGAACTGGTTCACGTAGATTAATTTGCGGAGAATTAAAATTGTAACATGTTAATTCTCAGTAGATAAATTGTAAAGATGACACTATCAAATAATGAGTGTTCTTTGTAAATTTATTAAGAAATACTATTGTAATAGAATGGGAAAAATTATTTTACTCATAACTACTTTTTTGCAAAATGTAGATTTACAACTACTTTTTACATGTTAAGTATAAAAAATCAAATAAATTGTAATGTATGTAATGGCAATATTTTTCCATAGATTTCAAGTTATATAGGATACATTGATTGAGAGAGTTCCTTTTAAGTTGATAGCCTAACTTGAGAATTATGGGGTCGTGGTGGCTGAGTGGTCAGTCCATTCGCTTCCCACCAAGGCGACCAGTGTTTCTATCTCTGGTGGGGTTGGTCCCTGGATTTTCACGTGTGGGAATTGTGTCGGATGATGCCTCTTGTGGGTAGATATTTCCTGACTACTCCCGTTTCCCCTGCCCCTTCTGTTCTATTCCATACTCACCTCATGTCACCCCTCACCAGTGCTATAGACCTAGATGTTGGGTGCTGACCAAAATATCTTCAGACAATCAAATCTCCTAGTTGTGTGGTCGTGATACAGTACTCACAATTTTTTAAGAGGAAACTGTTTAATTATTCAATTGTTTGCTCATGGCTGTAGCTGACATCAGTCTGGCGGAATGGGGGCGCAAGGAGATTATGCTTGCGGAGGAAGAAATGCCGGGACTGATGTCGCTCCGCTCAGAGTCTGGCGCCTCAAAACCACTGAAAGGTGCCAGGATAGCTGGCTGCCTTCACATGACCGTCCAAACTGCTGTCCTGATTGAAACTCTGTTGGAGCTGGGAGCCGAGGTAAAGTGGTTTGCGTGTCCTTGTCACGAGGTTTGAATTCCTGTACAGGCATTGTAAAATATGGTGCAATATTCAAGAAATCTTTAAGGTGTGTTCAGAAGGAAATAATTTGTGTCGTAATTTATTTATTGCAATGTTTAAGCAGTAAATTTTGCTTGTGGTGAATAGCTGCTCATGTTAGCATTAATGTTACTAAGATTAAATGGCACTATTTACAAGTTGGTAATTGATAGTGTAGTGCTAACAAATGTACTATTTTTACAAACCACCTGGGTTGCATGCATATTTTATGTATGTTAGAAATTTTATTAAGTGTGACATACATAGCACATTTTTAAAATTTTATTTACGTAGTATTCATTCATTCTTCTTTTGTAGATATTTTGAAAACCATGCTTTCAGTTGCACTATAGCCAATTTTGTTTAATTAACTGCCGCTTTACTTGCCGTAAGCTGAAAGTTTTTCTTATCCACCCTACCTTGTAAGGTAAGGTTCGTTCTTGAAAATTTAGAAACTTCCGCTCCTTTTCTGAAGGAAAGCAAGGAAGAGTCTGAATTAAACTATATATGAACACACACTAATATATATGACCTAAGTCCTTGTGTGCACCTTAGAAGAAATGATACATATTTGAGGTCACTCAAAAGCAAATAATATGGGATCAGTTTCCTAAGCCTTAAAAACGTTATATTATTCACAAAGAAAATGCTGAACAAAATAAGAGAATTTTCAATATACAAATGATTATGCTATTTAAAAATTGTTTGAATAGCAGTCAATTTTGAAAATCATTTGATTTTTACCAATTAGGCCTGCTGGGAATGAGATAGTTATACGCTGCATCAGAATGTAGCAGAAGTTTCATATAGCTGGAAATATTCAAGCAAGCGTGAATAAAGGGCATTATGAAGATGGAAAGTGACAGGTTAGCTAGAAGGATGTTGGTTATGAAGTGGTGAACTTGGTCACGAGGAAGACTGAAGAAGTGATTTCATAAGTGAATAGAGGAGCAAAGATGGGGGAATGTAAGAACTGAAAAATGTTGTAAAGAGAGAAAAGTGGTCATTTATTGGACTGACCAGTCGACAGGCTGGAAACAGTAAAAAAATATGTATGGTAAGTGCTTGCTTAAGACTCTGTTTCAGCCGCCATACTGAATGTTATTATTTTTCACGTTTTTGGAATTCTAAGAAGAAAAATATTAAATATGCAATTATACCTCAAATTCTATTTACATTTCGCTACAGTACAGATCTTGCGATTTAGCTGTTAGGCCCTAACTTATAATTACGCCGCAATTAGTGTGGCAAATTTTTTTACATTCATAATTTGCACTACAAATAAATTACAACAAATTATTATCAGTTTATTTCAAATTCTAACAAATTATTTATGGCACATAGATATACGACTACTAAATTTTCTTTGTCCGTTTCTTAATTTACTTTTACTGTTAAAACATTAGGAAAATGGCCTTAATAGGTGTGCAGTATTTATAAAATATAAAAATATAGAATCACAAGTTTCATCTTTGTGTGTTCTTTTAGCATAAATAGTTTTGGAGAAAAGTTTAGAAGTTTAGTGTAAAACAGACCTCGCATGACATGCTACATCACCGCTACGTGATAACTTTTCTAAAATTACGTTAGTTTGGGCATGAATATTACAGCTACGTTGGGAGCATGTTTACTGTATTCCAGAGCAGTGTCAACTAAAGGACCTAGGTTTGTTTAGGCATTGGTCAGATACGATCCTGTGCCTTGCCATGGTTCAAGTTCGTGTCGTGAACTCTCGAGATAAAGGCACACACACGCTGTTGTAATATTGTTATGTAAATTGCTGGTTTATCAGCACCAGGAATCTGTATTCAAGGACAGCAGTGCTAGAGAACAATATTCATGGACGACAGCAGTAGTCTTGGCCGCTTAATTTCTATCATTGTTTTTGCAAGTCTTTAGGAAAGAAATTTGGCAATTTTTATAATTAGGCAAACTTACTGTTATCGGTAGTACCAGTCTTCTCTTTTAAGCTGTGGAAAATTACCCAGATTTACACAAATATTGCCTTTTTATTGTTGAATACCTTATGACTTGATAAATAATACAGTATTGACTATCAATTTTTTGTTCTGAAATATTTATTTATCCAATGAGTATGCCTAATCATACTGTCTCTTTTTTAGTGTTATTTTGATAGAACAAGCATTATTGATAAGAATGTTTGCTAAGAAAGATTTTTGGCTTACTGTTTTAATTTTCTGAAATTTACAATAAGAATCATGGAAATTACCCTCCTTGGTGTTTTTTGTTGCAGTGTACTGGTTGCCTTCAAAGTAGGGTTTTTTTTAGTGAATAAATCATTTTGCACTAGTTATTTAGGGTCATTGTCTCAGAGGTGCCAATTGAATTAAGACAGTCTTTTTTCCATTACGTAAATTGACCGCTGTGTTAGGAACGACAAGTTCAGTTAGAATAATCACCGTACGGTGGCTCCCTAGATAGGCTGTGTTAGTGTAACACACAAAATCGACGGAGTGCTGACATAATGTGTTATTATTGCAGTGGGCAAACCATTCAACTATTGAGCTCTGCTTTACTGTCTCTTATTTTTCCTGTTAGACTTAAGTGGTGATCATATCACTTTGTGTTAAGTATGATGGAAAGTCTAACATGTCGTCGTCCTAATTGTAAAACCTCACAACTCCATTTTATATGAATGCAGAAAGGAGAGAAAAATCAATAAATTTTTTGTGTGGTGGAAAAAAAAACATTATTATTCATAACATTGTAATAAAAGAACTCTTTGTATTTACTTTTTAACCAAATTTTGGACATACAATGTAGTAGACAAAAAGGCAAAATTCAAAAAAATGGGGTTACAAGGTTTTACAATTTAAGGTGGCGTGTTTTTATTTACATATGTATTTTTCCATATACAGTACTGTAGTCTGAATAAGAAGTTTTTAGCCCTTTTGAGGGAACTGAAAATTATGTATGGTATCTTTAGTTAATTAGTGTTCCATATTTTTTTAGTTGTAGCAATATACTTTGAAGTGTGCATTCTTTTTGTAGGTATACATATTGAATACATGTTAAGTACTTTGTCAAAATAGATAGGAAGAATTGTGACTTGCTGCAGAACATTTCAAACGCAGGTTGGGAGATTCCTTAATGTTTGCGATAAAAGGAGCACACTGTTTATTGAGCTATGATGTAGTATGGTTTCTGGGCGTTGCAATTGGGATTGACTTTGTTTTCTGTTGGGGTTGGTACCAAATATTTTCAATTTGGAGGGGGAGATGTGGTGAACATTGCTGTTGGGCAGTGGGTTTGTATTCTATAAGCATTAATGACAGTTTTATGGAAGAATGAGATTCTATATGTGAAGGTAAGGTTATTGTTGTGTACTTTCTTACGAAAATCTTAATACAGTAGTTTACATGCAACTCTGCTTTTGTTTAGTTATACAGAGTTGTAGAACAGACATAACTGCTCATAATATGTTACGCTGGCGTCTGCTAACTGTTGAATTGTTATGCTGTTGTCTTTGTGAAGGAGTTCTTGAACTTGTTGACAGCCTGGGCAGTTTTGTTTTTGCTGTGTCATCCTTGATGCTCGTCATCAGTTAACACTTGGGAGGCTCGTTATCAGTTAACACATTGGGTAGACAGACTGCTTCCACCGCAACTGTCTCACACAATATGGAACCTGTATTTATGTGAGGGAAAGTTAACATAAAAAAAAGTCACATGCCGTAATAACATTAATGCAACGGGTTTGAATCCTCCTTTCTTGTTTGACTGAGCCAGTTGTTCTACTCTGTTACTTTCCTGGCACACCTTGCATCCACAGATAAATTACACAGATGAACCATCACATTATGACCACCTGTATACTATAATATAGGATGACTTTTAGCCCATGCAGTTATGAACAAATTGCAAATTTTGAAGGGGTATCTATGGCGCTTGTCCCATCACCAGAAAAATAAATAAATAGGTTACATTTTTTTCTTTTACAGTAAGCCTTAAATTAATAGTTCTAAACAGATGTAACTCAGTACTAGTGTATGAAATTATCTCGCTTGAGACAGAAACAGAAAGAAATTGCTACTCTAGCCTTACACCTAAGAATAGTCCTCATCCTCACCTTAAGGAGTTACCAGATCTTTGTAAGGGATCAAACATCAAGTAACTGAAATGTCGTGGGGTATTCATTCAGTTGGGGTACTGTGTGGAGTAGTGACAATGTTAGTAAGAATCTGCTTCATGTCAGATCATTGACGTTCTGTGGGTTCATATCCAGATTATTGGGGGCAGTGCATTAATGCAAAAAGAGCCAAGTTCCTCGAAACAGCCCTACACAATCACTACAGCATGGTATGTACAAGGGTTATTATTTTTGTTAACCTCCAATGGGCAGTAAAAAAAAGTGAATGAATTGTAAAATGCTTGTACGTACTGTGAAAAGGCAACTTCACATTTCAACTATGTTCCAACATAATCACCGTGCAGATTAGACACTTGTCGTAACTAGTGCACTAGTTTCCTTGTAACCTCTGCCAAGAAATATTGCCACCTGTCTATTGAACCTCGCTTGTTTAAACTTTATGGGTGTGGTACGTGTACGAGATGCATCAAATGTTGTGATTGCAGTTTTGTTTCTTAATAGGATGTCCGTGAAGTGGTAACAACAGAATAGTAACATAGCACTAATGTTTACCCCTTTCCCCCAACCCTGTTCATTGACGAAACACATCACCGTGTGACTTCTACTTCTTCCAGACAGTAAAAAAGTGACTAGGAGGGCGATGCTTCAACAACGATGAACTGCGGGGCTATGACATTGTGGTTGATTAGGCTGGCAGCAACTTTGTTTGCAGAGGATATTGGAAAGCTCGTGCACTGGTTAAGTGTCTTAATATGTGTGGTGATTATGTTGAAACGTAGCTGAAAGATGTACATTTCTTTTGGCAGCAGAAGCATTTTACAGTTAATTCTCTTTGTTATAGCCCAACGGAGGTTGAAAAAAAAACCTTCATTGTGTTCAATCCATTACAATAAGCTCGCAACAGATAGATACTGTACACTGTTAGTGACAAGGTAAGAGTCATCGACTGGCTGACTGCTTCACGTTACGATTCTGCTAGGAAAATGTTATTGTAGTGTGTTACAATATTTAAGGACAAAATTATTTACTTTGAATGTTATTCAATATATCCTTTTGTTCATACAAGAGTAGATGTGCATGTTGTTACTATCTGTGTTGAGTTTATTTTAACTAATGCAAGCAATTAAAAGAGTATTAGAAAAGAGGGCATGGTACATAATTCAACACTAAAAGCATTAATCTATAACTGTAGGTTTCTTGAAGCAAATTTGTGAAAATTAAACAATAGCAATCCTAGACAATAGTTTTAGCCAACGTTTTAAACTTAATTGTTTCCAGTGTTGCAAACTTCTGAGGAACAGTCTCTGATGCCAGAACCTCATGTATTTAACTACGGCGCATGAGATCACGCGTAACAAATTAGTAATTCTGTATAAATATTTACTCATAAGTTAGCTAATACCATTATCTAGGATTGACATTGAGTATTTTATCCATATTGGCTTCAAAAAAAGTGTAGAAATCAATTTATGTTTTCAGCGTTTATTTATCTACTGTGCACCCTTAAGGTAATTTTTGTTTAGAAGTGTATATCTTTATGTAGCAAGATGATGTGATCACTTGATGGTGAGATAATGCAGTGTAAATTCACTGATGCAAGGTCTTTACTTCGAATCATGCTGCTGTGTTGAATCTGTATTCACTGTTAAATGACTAGGTAACATTCAGACAGCAAAACTTATTTTGTATACTGCATTGAAAATTCTTTAGAAATTTTTTTCAATGTAAATACTAGGTAATGTAGCATACAGTGTAAAGATGTGACTTGCCGCTTGTTGGCTTCAATGATATTTTACGATGTGAGTGGAAGTCAAACATAACAACTGGATTATAGTAGGGCTTAATGTCTGTTAAACGGCAAGGTCATTACAGACAGAATGAATTACTCTGATAATAAGGGATTGCAAGTGGCTGTGATCTGTACTCAGACCTATTCTGGCAATCACCTGATTTGTTGTTTAAAAACTGTTTCAAGCAAAGTTAAGAATACAGTAGCTGTACAGGAAATTGAAACCTCGTTCCTGGAGAGTCGGGGGTCAATCACTGGCCCACCATGCTTGATGTGAACATAACGACATTGTTAAAGAAAATAAATATTTTAACATGAAACTTTCTACTGTCTACAGTTGTGGGAAACCACAAAATCGGAACAGAAGAGTAATTATGATGTTTCATGGAACCAAGAAGAAAAGTAAAGTTCATTTTGCGCAGTCTTAACTTTCATGAAAGTTTGACAAAAACTGAGAATTATTGTAATTGATTTATTCTTTATGTAAGTGAAGAAGGCTTTGGCCGCAACGTTAAACCAATTGAATCAAATGACAGAAGGTCGAGAGGTACTAGCAGGCTGGTACCTCTTGATAGTTTCACATTCGTAAAGGGATGAACACGTTGTGCGTATGCACGGGTAAAATGTCAATACTCAAACTGTACTCTCAACTTGAATATTAAATCTTAAAGCTAAAATTTGTAACATAATTGCACCAACTTCTATCTTTGATTGTTGCATGGTTGAATAATGTGGAGTGGTTAAGTATGCAGGTGATTAAATGCTGTAGACTTATGCTGCCCTGATTAGACAACTAAATAAATTTTCAAAGTACTTGGGTGTTTGTTGATCTCAAAAATGTTTGTTCCATTATCAAATTTCTATTCTGGTTTTCTTATTGAAACTAAAATAAAGACATCGATTTTTCTGTATAGTTTTAGTGTAGAGGATACACAAACAACCATGCTACTGTTTCTTTATTTGCATTTGATATTTTGTAAACAGTGTAATGATGCTAGTGGCGTTCTGTTAACGTTGCAGGTTCAGTGGTCGAGTTGCAACATATTCAGCACCCAGGACCATGCTGCGGCCGCTATCGCCAAGAGAGGTGTCCCTGTGTACGCATGGAAGGGGATGACTGACGATGAGTATATATGGTGCATCGAGCAGACGATCGTCTTCTCTGATGGCCAGGTTAGTGTGTTGTGTGTGATGTTGCTCAGTTGCTCCAAGTGAATTGTGAGATTGTAGACACCTTTAGACGACGTCTTGCCACACATTTATTTTGAAAGGATGGATGAATAAATTTCTGTGTCCCAGTAATGGTATAATAAGTTTGTAAAACATAATTTTTGGAAGCTGAACTTATTTTTAAAAGGGTGCAGGCCTTTTTGGAGTAAGGGATGTTCCACTGCTGTAATTTCTTTTTGGATGATATATGTGCAGTGAAACACCCTTCTTCACTTCATAATGATAGTGTTATTAATAGGCATTTCTGCTAAATAGTTAGATGTAAGCCAAACCTTTAAAGTTTCAAATTTAGTCTTTTATGATTTTCAGTATAGGGAATTCAGAAACTGGACATTTCCATCACCAACTTCGTATTAATTAGCAAATTTAATTAAGTTTTTTTACTAACAAACTTATACAGTATTAAACGTACCTGAAGAATCTACATTCATTGGTCATCAGGTAAAAGTTGTACTAGAGTGAAATGTTAAGGGTGCTGCCTACCTGCTCGAGAGAGGCTCAGAAGTGATGGGGATATAATGGCAACTTTGAAGCTCGCTTCTTGGAAGAACTTGATGTTGCAATTGTGTTTATAAACAATTTTCTCTTCTCAGAAGATAAATGTGAAAATAGGGAAAACTTCACAGTACAGACATAAAAGGTTTCTGTCTGGTGACCCATAGCCATAGGTGTGCGTGTCAAGTGTCTGCGAGTAGTATCGTCTGCTATGATCACTCTTGGTCAGTAAGCCAGATGTAGCACATTGTACAGTATTTTCCTGAAGTTTGTTGATTATGAGCGTCATTTATTGTAAGCTGCTGAAGGTAGGGGATGGTATGTGACTGTAATGCTCTTATTTCTAGCCGTTGAACATGATCCTGGATGACGGTGGTGACCTCACCAACTTGGTGCACACCAAATACCCTCAGTACCTGAAAGACATCAAAGGTCTGTCCGAGGAGACGACAACTGGTGTGCACAACCTCTACAAGATGTTGAAGGAGGGCAAGCTCAAGGTGCCTGCGATCAACGTTAATGACTCTGTCACCAAGGTTTGTGTTTCTTACAATACCTCTTAAGATTACTTTCTCTGTATGTTGGAGAAACTCATTGCAGTTGTATTAAAGTACACTTGTATTTGCTTAAGAAAAACTGTTTTGCTAAGTAGCGTAGCATTGAAGAAATAAAAAGATTCTAGGAACATGTTATGTCTCGTGCTTCCAAAAAAAAATTCTTGTTATGTAATTCTATGTGAACAGGATTATATTTTTACAATTAGTTATGTATTTATATTTAAATTTTATAATGTTTAATTGAGGAAAAATTTTTCAATCCCACAAGATCATTACTCATAACATAGTTTCATGAGTGATAAGGTTCTAATCTACCTCATGGCATATTATTTTGGTATGAGGTATGATATTGTGAAATTTTATAATTGGTTATGTTATAATGCATGTAATATACAATTCAGTTTTTTGTATGGTAAGATAAGCCAAATTGGTTTTATGTCTCATCGACAGCGAGGCCATTAGAGATGGTGACACAACTTGGTACAATGACAGGAGCTGAGAGAGGAGTTGGCTATGGTCTTTGTTAAGGAACCATCACAGCATTCACCTGGAACAACTTCAGGAAACTATGGAAATCCGAAATCATGATTGCCGGGGATTGAACCAGGGTCCTCCAGAATGAAAGTTGAACATGTTAATGATGCGCCACCTCACTAAGATTTTGTATTATGAAAAAAATAATTGGATGTAACGTCTAGTACACAAAATAGTTGCATACAGAACAGCTTCGAGAAAAGCTGGAAATATGAAAAGTAGCTGAAAAAAAAAGTACAGCAGAGGCTTTAAAAATTCTCTTTTTTACTGTAAACAGCTTGTTAGTAAAATTTTCTGTGCATGGAAAGTTAGAATGGTGAACACACTACTGTATGTGGTAGAGTGGATGGTTAGAGAGGACAGGCAGATACAGTATAAATATAGCCTGTTGTCCACAGAGCAAGTTCGACAACCTGTACGGCTGTCGAGAGTCTCTCATAGACGGCATCAAGCGGGCCACAGACATCATGCTGGCAGGAAAGGTGGCAGTCGTGGCAGGATACGGAGACGTCGGCAAGGGATGTGCCCAGTCGCTCAGAGCGTTTGGGGCGAGGGTCTTGGTCACAGAGGTGGACCCCATCAATGCGCTGCAGGCAGCCATGGAGGGATACGAGGTACTAGTTTCATTTTTTTGGGTAGTTGTAGTCATATTTTTGCGGTAGTTGTTTAATACTATACCTATATGCAGGTATTGTGTCTAGTGGTTCACTGTCTGGTTTCTGATTGTTTTTTCTCCAATGTTGCACTTAAAGAAATCAATTTAACATGTTCACTGCTTGATATTGTGGAGACACTACCACGTGAATTCTCTTGGGTTGTGAATTTTTTTGTAATTAGTAAAACTCTGTTAAGAAGTTCCCACTTAAAAAGTTTTCCCCTCTAATAAGTTTGAATTATATTTACCACTTCCATTAGTACAATAGTAAATTTACCCTTTTAAGAAGTTTTTCCCTGTTAATAAGTTCAAATATTTCAGTCCCTTCAGAAACTCCTTAACTGAGTTTTACTATAGCTTTTTCTCCAATGTACATGTTCGTAAGAATTTAGTAGTAGGTAATCACGGAACACGAGGTGTACTAAATTAATTCTACTGTAATGCAATGGTGGATTACATCAACAAACATGTGTCCAACAGGAAATCAAATTGAGAAAAGAAGAAGAAAAAATCAACACTTAAACTGGCACGAGTTTAAATGTTGTGGAAATGGTGTCTTCCTTGTTTGCCAAATCTTATTACAGTAATAATTTTATGCATGTTTAAATAATTACCTTCATTGTCATACAATTGATGAAAATGTGGGGGATGGTGCGGTGGAGTGGGAGGAAATTAGTTTTGCAGCAAAATGTTCTTAATCACTCAACTAACAAAAATGTGCTGCTTCCAAATTAAAAACTGAAGTTAACCTTCATATCAAACATGGAGTAAATTAATTGGTTGTGATTTTTCAGGTTACCACAATGGACGAGGCATGCAAGGAAGGCCGGATATTCGTAACAGCAACAGGCTGTGACGATATTATCCAGGGTCATCACTTCCTGGAGATGCACAACGATGCCATAGTGTGCAACATTGGCCATTTTGACTGTGAGATTGATGTTGCTTGGCTAGAGAAGAATTCTGTTGACAAAGTTAACATTAAACCTCAGGTAGGATTGCTCATTCTTATTCACTTTCAATGCCAAACTAGTAGAGTGGTGAGAGATGTAAATGTGGGGCTTAAAATGATGATGAAAGTCACTTTTATTAAGAAGTGCTTTTTTCATTCATATTAAACATGTTTTGAAAAAAAAGTTCTGTTGCCATTATTACACTTGTTTACTCAATTTCGGAATTAAAATTCAAGTACTAAAAAACGGGCGCTGTAGTTTATATGTAAAAACAGTTAATCAATTTTGTGAAAATTACTTTACGTGACTTACACCATCATTCTAAGCCCCTCAAATAACAAAAAAAAATGTAATTAAAACATTCAGGTGTTTGTAAGTCAACATAGGTGGCTAAAAAGAAAAACGAAACAATCCTCGGTTTTGGCATAATATTTTTTATCTGTGTTACTCATTCTGTTTGTAATCTCTTGCATCAGAAATGATTTGTGAAAATTCAGCATCACAATGATATCGGGCCTATACTGCTCTTTTCGATGCTGGTTGTGAGAAGTGTGTGAACGTATGTGACAGGTGGATAGGTACAAGCTGACTAACGGCAGGCACGTGATAGTCCTGGCGGAGGGTCGTCTCGTAAACCTGGGCTGTGCGACTGGCCACTCTTCCTTTGTGATGAGCAATTCCTTCACCAACCAGGTTCTCGCTCAGATTGAGCTGTGGACAAGGCCAGGTCACTACGCTATTGGCGTACACATGCTTCCTAAGAAGGTAACTGTAGAAAATGTTTATAGTGACAGTATTTACGTGTGTATAAGAGCCCCAATTTTTTTACAACAAAAAATGACATCTTTAACTTGGGAGACAGTTATCTACGAGTTAATTTGAATCATAAAATAATTTGTCATCTTGGTTTTAGTGTTGAATACCATAACTTAAAAAAACTGTCGAATTAGAGCTAGGTCACATTTTCAGAGACAAAATTGTGCCTGTTACCAACTCTTATGTCAACAGATAGGGCTGCTGCCATGTTCCTGCTTCAGTTGTAGCACTTATAACAAATTAGAGCACTAGATTTTTAATTCACAGTAGATTTCATTACTAATTAAATATACAATAATCCCAAGATTTAAATGTGGTAATTGTTTAAAAATAAGTAAACAAGGTGAAAAATCGTTATTCACTAACCGTACAGCGGGAGAGCTTTGTTTACTTGACGTCACTTCCGAAGTGGTCAGGCAGCTTCTGCTGGACACACAACTCGAGGCACATCCAAAGAGTATTGTTGCGTCATGCATTCCGCTCTGCACTAGAAGTGAAATGCAATGGCAAACACTATGCTGGGAACTGGCACATCAAAACATTACAAAATCCAGACAGCCACCTGGTCTTAACCTCAGATAACAAACCCTTATTTCAAACTTCCCGCCGCACCTTAGTTCGCCCTCTGGCCGCTAGGTGTACTGATTACCAACCACTGCTGGACAATAGACTTCAGTGTGTCTCCACTCACCTGATGAAGAAGATGTAGTCTGCAAAACGTTGTGACCGCGCGCCCGCGGAGAAATGTGTTCGTCCTATGTGTGTGCGTTTCTATCTGCAAGTACCATCCTGTGAGTACTTGTGCAAAACTCTTTCTGTCTTAATTGTAATTAGTAGCCTAGCGGCCTTTCCCGCCATTGTACTATGCCTCACTTCTGAGACATGATTAACTTTTTGAAAATATTTAGATGTAATGTTATAGACATAGTTTGTATGCCTCAATTCTTTGTCTTAATGCTTCAGGTATGATGTTAATACATATACTAAAGTTTTATTTTACCACATTGCTTTGAGTGTTTGCCATACTGTGCAGTTTACACGTAGGTTGATGTGGTTCAATGAATCCCTAGACAGTTGCGCGCTTTGTTTTTCAGTTGGATGAGAAAGTGGCGGCCCTTCACCTGGACCACTTGGGCGTGAAGCTAACCAAGCTGACATCTAAACAGTCGAAGTACTTGGGTGTTCCCGAGGGAGGCCCTTTCAAACCTGACCACTACCGCTACTGAACCAACCACTCACTGTGTGGACAGTGGGTCAATCCTCTCTTGTTTGTGTCTGTGCACTGCGTGAACACACTGTGTTGTTGGGCTAGTCTGCATCAAACATTTTAAATAAACCATGCAGTGAAGTACTTAACAATGATCACTGTTTTGCAGATATGACAAAATTTTTATTTTGAAAAATTCACCCTGGTTTAAGTATTTTAGTATAATATTAATTTTTTTAAATTTATCACAGATATTTTTATGACTCGTTGAAATCGACAGTAGTCATTCCATGTATTAATTTTTAAGGGACTATACACAAAAGTTAACACTTGTAACGTCCCTATGTTTAGTGGGACGGTATTGAGGGCAAGAAAAACAATCAGCAAAGTATAGTTTTCGTGGTACACCTCTACCAATTGTGACGCGTCCTTTCTGCGTCTACTGTGTGTTGCTATTTGGACTATTGCTGTTGTAGTCTACTGCAGTTGGTGTTGAGGTTATGTTAAGTTTGCGCGTGCTCCGGATAGCTCAGTTTGATTTAATTTCAAGGTTAACCAATCATCGTGACTTCATCAATAACCACTCATTCAGTCAACGGTTGATTTATTTTTTGTT
>PNEQ01075148.1:0-19962 GCA_003012365.1 Medauroidea extradentata
TCTTTCTCGTCCTCAGGCTTTACCATTTTTCCAGTCGCGATGTTATACAAGCCTTTAGCTTTAAGTGCACAGGTAACTTGAAATTTCCATTGAGGATAATTTTTTCCATCAAATTTATTAATAGTTCCTAAGTCCAACTTTTCCGCCATTTTGCCAGTCCACAATGTTTACATGCAATCACTCTAGCCTACTATTCCAGTTTTTCCGTAACTCTGGGCCCATAACCTGTTAAATAAAAGACGTTTGTAACTTTGCACACAACTCACTTTAATACTCGTTTCTCATTCATTACAACACAATGACTCCATTCCAGATCTCTCTCCTCTATCTCTCTCCCCACTCCTCCTCCGTCACTCCTCCCTTCTGCCAACCTCACAGAATTGTATTCTACATTTACGAGATTCGTAACTGCAATAATGTGTGTTGTATAAATTAGTTGGACAGAAACCAGTATTATAAGACAATAACTCGCAGGTATTTATAACTAAGAATACTTGTGATATATTCAACCCCCGTGAGTTTTTAATGAGTAGATATTGTAGCTAAAATTAATCGGAGCAGTTTAATGTAGTTGTAAACATTGCACGATCCTTTGTAAATAAAAGCACGTGGCAATATTTATGTTTACATTCGACGGAAAGATATAAACTTGCAGAAAATTGAAATTAATCAGGGCTTTTTTTGTGTTCACTTTATTTCAAATAACCTATACTTTAGTTTTAATCAGTGCATAATATTTAATGAATGCTAGATATGAGATAAAGTACTAAAAGCTACAAATGCAAACTTGGAAGATTATCAAGGAACACCTTCAAATGTGTTTTATCTTTCAGATTGTCACTTAGCTTAACCTGACGAAACATGAGGTACAAACTTCTAAGTAAGAAGTCTAAGTAGGTCTTAATTCTGCAGTGAAGTCATAAAATACAAGACATTACCTTTGTGAATTTTACATCATGTAGTCGCCACGTTTAGTGTGAAGGTTGTGGTAAATTGAGCGTGCTACCTGTCTGTGATATACATACTTACAGCAATTTAAAATAATGTTGTACACAAGGCATATGCAAGTGTCTTAATTGGCCTTAAAAGATGTCAAGAAAGAGTATCCATAGCAGTGCTGTCGTCCTGTCTGTGATAGTACAGTTTGTGTACATAGCTACAGTAGTTGATGTGCGGTAGCTTGCTAACTGTACAGGCTCTGGGAGTGAAGAGCAAGAGAGACATGAGAGTGTTGAAGCACTACTTCCTACCGTACTGCTACTGTGCCCAGTGTGGACCGACATTGGACCCGGCCAACGAGAGTGAACATTCCAGCTCTCACTCCGAGGAAGAACATTCCAGCTCTCAGTCTGGCTCCGACTCCGAGGAAGAAACTCCACCAAGGCAAGTATTTAGTGTGTGCAGTCACTTGCGGTAGAGATCAGGACCGTGCAGCATCTTGGCCAGCGTGCCACTGTTGATATCACTATTGTGTTAACACGGTGTGAACACATGTCTTTGTTTTGTTACCCTGGCTCAGCAACACAGTTTGTGTATCTATGCCAATAGCATATCATAACTTTGGTGGTTCTTGCATCCAGTATTGAAAGTGGATGAATGTATTGTAAGTCCTCATTTTATGTTGAAGTTACCAGTGGTGTGCCTACTCTTATTGGTACCCGGGACGGACTCCAGATGTCTTACCCCAATCCCTCCTCATTTTTCTCGCAAGTGTGCCTCATGGACCCGTACACATAAATTCATTATTTTATTATTCTCCACAATATACGTTAATTTATTTTAGAATTATGTTTGTTTATTACAGAATAAAATTTCAGTTTATTGTTCTGTAATAATTTATTTTAGAATTATGTTTGTTTATTACAGATTAAAATTCCAGTTTATTGTTCTGTAAGAAATGCACAACAGCTGTTATACAAATACAGTACAACACGTACAGACTGTGTGAATAACAGAATGATCGCATTTGTTCTTGTGATTTATTAAGTCTCTCCATTACATGGGCTGTGTTAATAAAATACCATTTGTTTACTGGGAAATGAAGTCAGAAATGGTTAAGCTATTCAAATTATGAAGTGAAGAAAAAAAAAAGGTGTTTTCATGTGTAATTGCCCGCTTAAAGATTACATAATCAAAATAATTTGTTTACTGCTTCACATTAAGTTGACAGTAAAGTAAGACATAGCAATCATATCCATGTCATTGTACGACGAAGGTTTTTAAAGATATGCACTCAAAACACCCAGAATACTAGTGACTAGTGTGTCAAAACTGGCACTAAACTGTAAAGAAAAAATTATAAAATCTGTTAACTTTTTGTTAGTCTTCTTTCATAACTTAAACTACTTTTGTGCTTGTATGTGTCTCGTGTCAGTCAACAATTTCAGTTAATTTTCTTCAGTGATGTTGAGAATTTGTCATATCTTTGCGAAAAGTTTAGAGATAACTATTCAGTTGTTTACTTTAATGTGTCAGTCAGATTGTCTACAGTGAACACTTTTTCCAAAGTTTGATGACTTGCGTCTCGTTCTGTGTGGAACCTGTATAGACAGTCAAATATGGCCCTTTTTAAGATATTTTTGCAGAGCTAGGCTAATATTAACAGATTTTTCTGCTGGCATTATATTTTTACTTTTCTTCTTCCTTCTCTCTCTATGAGAACTTTTGTTCTGTAATATGTATCAGTTGCATACACAATTTTCCTCCAAAATGTGTTTTAATGATTTCAATATTGTTACACACTTGCCTAAGGAAATTCCAAAAATTTGCATATAGTTAACCTCATCCAACACTTTTTTTTTTTTTTTTTTTTTTCCAAAAATAAAGGTATGTTCAGAAAGTGGAATCTCACGTATTTCCTCATTGTACAAAACTGAAACTTTTGTTTGAGTTAACCCTAACTATACAATGGTGCCAGTTTTGTATTTTGGTATCATGTGTATCATACATTAGCACAAATAAACTGTAATATTTTAACAGCTCAGTTACGATGCATTGGTTTTACTGAGGAGTCGCAGGAAATGGTGTATCACATAGCCTTTAGACGCTTGGAAGTTTCACTAATTCGTTGGCTGAAATGTGATGTTACAAATTCCTGTACATAATATTTACTTCCACAATTGGTCAGTTTTTATTGAACTTGTAATTGAGAACTGTGAACCAATATCAACACTGCGTGGAAACACTCTCTGATTCCCTCACTACCTTCTCAACATTTACAACTGGCTACTCACCGGAGCAAGCTGCCAATGAACGAGTTGCTGAGGACAGACATGGCTGTTTGAAGCCAACCAGCAGGTTGTTGAATTCATAACATTTGCAGGTCTGCATTCATATAATTTTAAATAAATGATTAAAGCCATATATACAGCAGGCAGATTGCAGTTTTCTAAATTGACGACAGCCTTTAATTTAATTATTGGTACATACTCTTGAACGGCGCTGTTCTGAAATGACTTAAATTGAAGCAACGTAAATCAAGGACATACAGTACATTATGTTTGTACACCTCATTATCTTCTGTGGCATAGAATGCAATGTTATAACGTGTGTCATCATAACATTCCTGTATAGTCACGTATGATTTGCATTTGATCAATACAACAAAATCAGATATATAAGTATTTTATAACCTTAACTGCATCATAATTGTTATTGCGTATGCAAATGTTCTAACAGTAGTTTTAAACATGTTGGGATATATTAACTGTTGTAAATATGTGTGAGTGCAGTGAGGTATCTCGGAGTGCAGAGTCATGGAAGCAGAGGGACAATGGCTCAAGTACGACAGGCGAGGTGCTGAGTGTGTCAGGCACCGCTCCTGCCGCCAGCGTCACTAACGACGTCTACCTTCCACATGACGTGACAGAAGACATCGCCGTGCACCCGGTCCCCAGCATGGCCGACAAGTCTCGTCCAAGTATGTACACACTGTACTGTATTACTTTCGCAGTCTGGACTGATAGCAGGATTATAGTGGGGTTCCCTTCTCTGCTGTCCACTCATCAATTGTATATCTCGGAGCTACCCTCTGACCGTCTGTCACTGGTGCTGCTCATAGTTGTTCACGACTAGATACGTCTTGTTTACTGTAACAAGTGGAGAGTAAGTACTTCGGATAGGTGTTTACAGCAAACCAAATAATTGTAAAAATTAGTGAAATATAAAAATTTTGCTGGCAGTTATATTAAGACGAAATTTTATAACATGTTTAAACTCAGAATCGTAAATAATATGTTGGGACAAATATGTACATTTAAAAATAAGAAATAAATAAAACATTTTTTACCTGTCAAAGAAAAGAACAGAATAGGCCAAAGACAACATGACTACATAACTAAAAATATTTTTTTTAATTTTTTTTTTTTTGCAGTACTGTAATAATGAATAAAATCAAAGCATGTGTAGGCTGTTCACTATAAATTGAGCACTCAGCAGAACTTGTAATTAATTAAATATATGTTTCATTGGGCCAATAGATGTTAACTTTTGAGAGAGGTGGAATGTTTACATTGGTTTTTAGTTACAAGGAAGTTTTCATGTTAAAAATAGTAAAGATAACTGCAAAAACGGCCTAAAGAAAACTTTATGCAGTGCTCACTTTATAGTGAACGGCCTGTAGCAGCATTGTGATTATGTTATACCTGTAGAAAATATGTAACAATGTGTGTCAGTTCTAAAGTACTGTCTTTCAGTGCGTGTCAACTAGCAACATCATTCAGAAATACTTACACTGAACATTAAAATTTTGTATCTGGCGTTGAAAATTTGCTGCGGGTTCATTTACAAATCATCCAGCAAAAAAAAAAAATAATTTGTAACCCACCCTTCTCAGAACTCGATGAATCTTTCTGTTACTTTATCTGTGCGTCATTTTGTGAACACACATGAATTTTTATAACATTTAGTCTAACCGTTTCTGAGCTACAGACGCTCGAAGTTGGACCTGATTTTAGTAAAATGTGTATTTCCAGAAACCACTCCAACAGACAGATTTTCTTATTTTTCCTCTTCCTAATCACAAATATGCACCGATTTAGCCGAAAATTTGGTAGTATACTAAGAATTTCTTGTTGATTTATTGGAATGAAGAGTTTTAATGTCATCATCATAGCTAAAATTTACTTCAAAGTTAAGAAAAAAGTTTTTTTTTTTTTTTTACAATTTTACAGGCAGTTTGAAAATCCTCTACAACTTTTTTCTGTCACAAGGTAACCTCACAAAAAGTGAACCTAATTAAATTATTTCACCATTGTTAAGTTTAGTTAAATGTAAGTGTAGAATCTAAATGTAACAGTCGTGCCAATATTTTAGGGCGAATTTGAAATTGGTTAAAAAAACCTAAGAAAATGTAAAAGTTGACAGTTTTACCTCACCAAAAAACGGAAACTTAAAAGCCCACGTGTTTTTTTCCCCATCATCTTGTAGAAAATGTCGTTCTCTTTGTAACTGTATGTGGTTTTGTGAGGTTGTCTTGTGACAGAAAATAGTTGTAGAGGATTTTCAGACTGCCTATAAAATTGTAAAAAAAAATTTTAACTATGATAGTGACATTAAAACACAAATTTCAATACATCAACAAAATCAGCATGAAATTCTTAGTATAGTACCAAATTGTCAGTTAAATTGGCGCATATTTGTGATTAGGAAGAGAAAAAATAAGAAAAACTGTGTGTCTATGAGTGGTTTCCGGAAATACACATTTTACTAAAAACAGGCCCAACTTCGAGTGTCTGTAGCTCAGAAACGGTTAGACTAAATGTTATAAAAATTCATGTGTGTTCATAAAATGATGCATAGATCAAGAACACAAAGTTTCATCAAATTCTGAAATGGGTGGGCTACGTGCCATGGATGATTTGGTGTGTTTGACCCTGCAGTTAAGCCACAAATTGGATACTCCATCTGCTGATATCAATATAGAGTTGACTGTATCATGTGTATTTTCCTACATTGAAAGTTGTGTACAGTACAGTATATGATATGGTGACTCACTTGGCTGCATATACAGTAATGATATAACTGTACTGTATGTTGTAACATCCCAATTATTTTTATTCCAGGTGCAATTGGTTTCAAACTTAGTCATGTCTGCATCACAGAAAATCATTCTCTTGGCATTGATGAAATCTACATCTTGAAAGCTCTTAGAGGATTTGTAGAAAAATTTCATGAGCAGATTCCTAGGTGAGTATTTGGGCATTTAATTTATCTCATTTTCTATTCATGATGGTTTGGCTTGTTGTCATTTTATACTGTTTGAATAATTTATTTACCGTATGAACCGCTGTATAGTGACACCTTTTTGGACTAAAATTGTGGCCCCTTAAAGGGTTTGGTCGTTACACTCCGGACCATGGGTTAAAGGATAGGTAAAAACTATTTAACAGTACTTTAACATTGAGGTGTTTAGAGAATATGTGGGTAAAATCAAATGAGCATACAACATAAACATCCATGCCGGAGCCCAGATTTGAGCCGTGGGACCCCTCGCGCTATTCACGTATGAGAAAGAAGGGGGCTCATGACCACCGCATGTGGGAACGTAGGCTGCTTTTCTTCCAAGCGGCAACTGGCAAGATACCGGGATGCAGTGCAGGCAGCTGTGTGTGTGAGTATGTGTCACAGATAAATAAGCAGTGAGCGAGCAGAAGTTGTCGAGGTCAACCAGTATAGTCTGCACTAAAATACTCTAAACCCTGCAAGTGTCCCGGGCGATGTTTTCCGTACCGTTTATCTTATCTTTCAAAATCTTGTACTGTTACATTAGAGTTTCTTGCCAACCTGTTAGCTTCCAACGGTAACATTTCTGTGTTCACAGGATAACCTGACTTTCGTTAATCAACGACCTATTGATAGAGGGCCGCTTCTAATTCTGAATGTTTTCTTTGTTTCATCCCTCGAAACGCTCGCCTGTCTTTCGGCGCCTTCTGGAGGGGGGGGGGGGGTTGTTGTTGTTTTTTTTTTCCTTCTTCTTTTCTGTGCCAGTACTTGACGTTAGTTGCTGCTGTATCATATTTCCTTGCTGTCGTATTTTTATATTGTTATTCTGCATTCTTCACAACTTTCAGTTTGAACTCAGCTGTGTAACTTGTTCTTTTCACCATAACACTTTTCCACTGATAAAACAATACTGATTACTGGTAACCTTATGTCCTCTCACTACTCTTAACTGTACGCAATGGCATAGCACGATTACGTCTACCCGGTAACTGTAATTAAACTTCTCTTCACTACGCATTCCTAAAGACAAAAAAAAAGCCACTTCCACCCCTTGCCTCCTTCCACGCACCATACACAGAACGCACTTAACAAAAACTGCCCGAGTTATTACTACTTTCCGCTCTCCTTTTTTAAAATCGTGGTGTGAATTCATTCTTTAAAGTCGGCCAGGCGAAAAGGAAAAAAACGAAAGTGGCTCTACACACACACACGTACATTATTTAAGATTTTTACTGAAATTTGTTCAAAAATGGACAGAATTTTTCCTGGGTTTTTGACAAAAAAAATTTTTCTGTAAATCAACCCTCAAAGCAGGGGTGGTCGTTATTTACTGGCGGTCGCTATACTGTGGTTAATACAGTACTTTTCTTGTTTACATAAATGTGACCATACTAATTCAGGGGTAAGTTTCACTGCATTAATAGGGGTTTATGCAGTTTTTCACCAGTACTGGAGCACACTGTGATGGGACAGACAGAGAGAGACAGAAAATGATATAGAGAGAGAATGAGAAAGAGAGAGCTGCATATGTGTTATTTGTGTGGGTTGCAGCTTTTTGTAAAACTTAATTGGTTTATAGATACAAATAACCAAAATTATGTTCTCTGACATGTTCTTATTTTCCCAGTATTGCTGCTTTAATAGATACTTGTACGTTAATGATTAATAACAGTTTTTATTAGAATATGGTATCCTGTGTCTTCTTAATCAACACAGATACATAATACAATCAATGAGAAAATAACGAAAATATCTGTGCAGTAACGAAGATGTCATATACTCTTGCCACTATGTTCCAATGAGGAAGACCTAAACAAGCAGTGCGACCACATAGCTAAAAAATTCTGAGATAGAAGTTACTCTAAGCAACTAGTCCACAACCAAATACATTTATCCGTTTCTACTAAAGTGACTAGCAACTCTGATATTCCTCTATTGGTACCCTATCATGAAGGGCTAAACTAACTCGAAACCATCCTCAACTCTGGAAACAAAATTCATTTTCAATAGCTCCTGGACTGGTCTTCAAATGCCCTCGTGTTAGAAAACTAAACTACCATCCGTACAATAGCTCATGCTGTAGCACATTACATGTGCCATACTACAAGCCTCTACTTCTTTCAGTTGCAGACTGACCATCCAAACTTACCCTATCCAAGGTAGCCACAACTGTGACACGGAAAACCTAATTTCAATGCAGAGTACCACCAACGCTATCACATGCTAGATGATGAATGACCAGAGGGTAGACACCACAAGGACTCTGGTTGGTTCAAATGTTGACTCATGAGACAAGCCAGCTGCAGCATCTCACAATATAGACTTTGATTCCTGTTAATACCGTACACTACCAGGTGTAGTGTAAGCCATAGCATCACTCAACACTAGAGCAGAATTAAGGCGATGGGAACTAGCCTACCAAGGCATAACGAAAGAAAACCAGAGATCCATATGGCCTCAATCTGCAACAATTACACAACTGTTGTCAACTTTCAAATCTGCCACTTCCCCTAATTCACCTCCTGGCTGTTAGGCTAACCATTTACCTCCCACCATCTACCACTGCTTGTCTACTCTTCGACCGAGGAAGCCAATGTGTTTTGCGAAACATCAATAAACTAGCTTTCATGAATTACATGTCATCTTTCACTATGCATGTAACTTTGAAGCTCCACTGTACCATGTCAGTTAGGCTTCTTGTGTTTATTTCAATTCAAATATGTAACTGAGGAGTTAACTCCAAGAAGGGTATATGCTTGTTTGTGCCCTTTTTGTTGAGCAATTATTTTAATTCTCCTAGTTAGTAGCACTGTTGAACCAAGGACTTGTTTGAAACCTGTAATTACCCTTTTTACACAGAGCTGTTTTTAATGTACATCCAAAATAAACAACAGCTGTGTATTCAACTTTTAAACTTCATTTCCGAGATTTGCCATTTTTTTATACCTAAGAATGGGAACTACGGGAAACTACTTAATTAGTTATCTAGCGGCCTTTGCCTCACCTTATCACTATCAGTCATTGTTATAGACTTGAAGTACTATGTTACTGTTGCAGTGGCTCGGTGAAGCCGACCTTACTATTAGGTAAGAAACGCACCACCGTTGCCCGCTTGCTCACTCCAGACGATGTTGTCCTCTACTGGAAGAGATTCCTGGAAGTGTTTGATGGCAGGCGTGAAGAACTGTGGGATGGACTGCATGCAGGATTGCATAAATATAGAGAACTTCTTGAAGGTACATTTTGTTTCTCACTGTAATATAATGTACTGTGTAGTATAATAACTGTCAGTATTGCTGTGAGGAAAACATAAATATTTAATATGTTTGCAAGTGCTACAGTTAATTGAATGCATTGCCTACAGGATAGTTTAAATTATGGTGCAGTGTCTTCAGTCAGTGTTTGTTTACAAAACAGCTAGACCTGTTTCCACAAAACAGAAATGAGGAAGGAAAAAACACTTCAGACAAGAATGTTTTTTAATACTTTCAAAAAATCATGCTTATTACAAATACTGTTACTAAGCACTCCACAGGATTTCCAGCGACCTGTAAAAAACGTAGTATACTAGATTTTACTTACGGCGGGAAATGTCCGGGAATTGTACATAATTCATAAAAATTCCATGAACTATCCACCAATGTTTTATCCACCCACTATAAGCGTAGTGCATTACCCATGTTCTCAGGGTCATAGCTTTTCCTAGGTGGTGGAACCACTTGGACTACTTTTGCCTCTTCAGTCGACTACATCCTGTCCAAACAATAATCTGTGCATGTGCCAATACAGCACGCTGCAAACACGTGGAGTTGCAGCACCACATATTCATTCTGCACTTTCAAAAGGTCACGGGTAGGGTAGGTCAGCCAAAATTCCAGTTTCAGTTGTTCTAAACGTAACCCAAGTGAAATTTACCCCTTTCAAATGTACAGCTGACAGCCTCTTGAGTAGGGTAAACGGCAGTTAACAGACGAAAGTCTCCATTTGGTGGGGAAAAAAATGTAAACAGTAGACAACCAAAAACACAGCAAGCATTTTCGATAACTCACACACTGGAGTAAGATTGGTTATTTTGGTCACGGGACCATTTTTTGTCAATCACTTAAAGAACGCCTGTAATGTTTTTCACTGTGACCACTATCGCAATTTGAGGCACTTACATGAAAACTGAAAAACAATATGAGAAAATTGGATTCTTTCTTTTTCGATTATGCCACGTGACTCTCTTTTACTAAAAGTTACGTTAGATCAAATTAGTCCTTTGCATGCATCCATGCAATTGGCTCAACCGATTCACGTTTTGGATTCAAGAAAATTTCGCTTGGTTAATATATTAAATGACCCTAGCCTCGTGACTTTATGGCTTAACGAGGCATTCATACAAGTTAAAAAGAAACGCAAGTTAAATTTTGCAACTAAATCATAATGCATTAGTACATATAAAATAGCTGTAATAATGTGAAAGAGGTATGTGATTATTTTGCCAAAATAAAGGTAAAAAATCAATAAGGTGATGATGCCTGTGAATTTTTTTTCTTTCTTTGTTTCATTCATTCATTCAAATTATAAACGTATCTACAATGGTGAGTACTGCAATTTAAGTGAAAATGTTTACTTGTTAAATTAGTGTGAAAATTACATTAATACACATGATAATTTTGCCGCTTGAAACTGTAACTACAGGACGTGACATGTGTTGTGCGCTGTAGGTTAGGCCTACAGCCACTTTATGTTTTCGCTTTGTTTTTTATTTACGTAATAGTTTTTCCCGTTTCAGTTATGGTATAATTTTGTTCTAAATATGTAGGTATTATCAAAAGAAATATGTGATAAAAGTCTTACGTTTCTGTCAGGGCCATTGTCATTGATTTATATATTTGGAGAGGTGATGTCGAAAATTGGTCTTGTCTGTTTGTATAGACGACTCAGTCGTATGAAGAAATTTTTGACAATGGTGAGTGTTTTTTTTTTTTTTCCTGTACTGTGACACTTTAGCAATATAAATTTCAGTTTTTGAGAGCATATTTTGCATACTGCCACATAACGATTTGCTGTGTGTGATTGTACTAACACGTGTTTTTTTCTTGCCGCCATTGAAAGATCGCACGAAGGAAATAAATAAAGAATAACACAGCTACTATAAATGCTGTCTCACTTTCGAAACCGACTCTGTGAATAATAAGTGAAGGTACAGTTAAGAAACATGCACAAGCAGTGGCCGCGCGCGCTGTTAAACAGCTGTCGCAGTTCAATGACCTCTCTCACTGATTGCGCACAGTAACCTGTGTATTTCCATCGTGTTTGTCATGTTTGCCGTGTAACACAGTGCACTGGAATATTTCTTCTACAGCACCTGTATTGTTTTAGTTACTGTGCACGCGGTAAGTAGGCATATTATTTTACCACAAAATATACAGGTCAGAAAAGAACTTTGCTTCACATTCCCACGATACTGTTTCCAGTTGAAGTTGTTGCAAGTCAGCAGCTGTATGTAGTAGTTGGTCAAATTGTGTGTTCATCGTAATAAGTATGTTTCTGTAAGGGAAGGTATCAATATTGTGATATACAAGGGTAGTGCCCTCATCAAGAAAGTCCAAGGCATTAAGGATTCTGCTCTTCAAGTACCAGTCTTTCCGACCAACTATCCAACATACAAAGTGTCTGTGATGGCAGACCTTGTTAGTCAGATAGTGTAGTACTATTCACAAGTGCTGTGCTGTATTCCTCCTTGCATTCTTGCGAGTATTTTGGTTCAATTAATTTCTCTTGTGTGAAAAAACTAACTTTCGACATTTATTACTATTGATGTTGTTCTTCTTACTATTTATTTAAATTATATTATTATTGTTGTTTCTGCTATTGTTCTTGCTGTTATTGTTATTAATGACACAAGTAAGACGAAATTTATTTATTAAAATTTTAACATAAAATGATAGAAAATTGTTTGTTTTGGATTTAATTAAATAAAGTATGTATTTCATTTCTGCAGATCGCCACGCTCTGAATGAGAAAACTAAGCAGCTGAGGGTGCAAAATGCTGAACTTAGACGACTGTTGCGTGCACATGTTAAGGTAGGTTGCCGGATTGGGCATTTCTTCCTTTGGAATGAAACGGACGTGGATGAGTACAGTTCAAAAGTACTAATTGTTCACGGGGAAGACATTTCTCTCTGTGTTTGGAATAACTAACATACTATAGCTTAACCCAGGTTTTACGAGGCCTCACTTCCTCACAGAATTGTTTTCAAGCAATTTCTACCCCCAAAGCACCAAAAATTGCATTAGAGTATGTATCATTTTTCATGTTAAATCACCATCAGTTATATCTACGTGTGCAAGTGCACGCATGGTGTATGCGAGTGTGTGCATGGTGTGTGCATGCATGTGTATTTGAGAGAGAGCCTCAGCGTCTCCAAACAGTTTTGATGAAAAACTGGAGAAAATACTAGGCCACCATGAATTTTTGTATTTCCGTAAGTATTGCCAGGCCTTTTCTTGTTAGTGTGCCTGCCAGCCGGCGTTAAGGGGTATGGAAAGGTACGATGTCGAGAGGACAACTGGAATACTCGATCGTCAATAAAATCTGAACTACTCATCAAAATTCTATGAGATTTTTTAGCTTAGTAGATATTTTATATGCGGATGTTTATTTATGTAGCACTATCCGGTAGTAGTATGCTTTACTTTCAAGTAAAAAATTAAAAAATTATTTTTAGAAAAAATAAGTGCTTACAACCATGAAATATACAACAGCGGAGATCTGTCATATTTTTATAATTTTTAGTATGATAATATCTAGGCTTCTATAATAATTAATAACCAAATTGCAAAAATACGATTTGGTTTGAAAATGTTTTTACCATCTGAAAATCTCTATGGATGTTAAAATTATTTTCAAATGAAAAGTCAGATATTTTTGAAATTCGGTTATTATGGAGGCGTAGATATCATATTTAAAATTATAAAAATGTGAGTTTTCAATTTTTGTCGATTTCGTGGTTCTGAGCCCATATTTTTTCTAGAAACAATTTTTAATTTTTTACTCGAAAGTAAAGCATACTATCACATAATGCTATATAAATAAACATCCGCTGGTAAAATATCTACTGAACTGGGCAAAAAATCTCATAGATTTTTTATCACTAGTTCAGATTTTATTGACGATTACGTATTGCAGTCATCCGCTTGAGCTCGTACCTTTCCATACTTCTTAAAATTGCAAATAACGGCGACGTCAAACTAATTAGTTTGCAGTTAATAATAATGACAACAGCGTACAACACAGTGAGGAGATTGATTAGATTCATGGCAGAGAATATTTTCCTCATCACACCTTCTGTTGCGTTGCTTCCCACATTTGTAGTCACTTTTACTTAATGTCTCTCACCCGCTATCAGATAACTTTCAATTTGCTGTCTTCAATCAGATACCGGTACTGATTAAAATTTTAAGCCATGCTGCAGTGTAATTATGTATTTATACTGCTATATACACTAATGTGTAGTTCGCATCATGATTTTTTAGAGTGTGTTACAGAGAAATAATTTTTTCTAAAATTCTACATACAATTTGTGGCACCTTGTTTGTGTGTAACATATTATTCTTTTGATAAATGTTTGTGTGTTGATGGTAATAGTTTTGGAAAATACACTTAAACCTTACTAAGATGTTTCTGAAGGGACTGACAAATTATACTTCATGACCAGTAAGACTTATTAAATAGGTAAAAATTTGTAGGGAATTTAAAAACATAGTAAAAAACATTCGGACTTATTAAAGAGGAGAACTTCTTAAATAGGAATTACTTAAGATGGTTCCTGTGTATTTCACATAATTATAGTCCTGACAGTCAGTACATTGTGGCATGCTGTATGATTACGGTAACTTGCTCTCGTTAAAAGAACAGTCACTTATTTTTTTACAGATTTGATTGGTGTGATTTCCTTTTATTGCATGGTTAGACAGAAACAGGGATGCATGTAAAGTGTTGGTGAAAGGGGAGAGCCGTAAATGTGTAGAAGTTCTACTTTGAGTATGAGACAGAATGCAAGCTTTATAGCTGCATGTAACTGCTGTGAATGGTGGGACAAGACTGCGACCTACTCATAACCGTGACGAGAGAGAGCGAGATGAAAGGGAAGGAGTGTTGATGTATGAGTGAAAGATAAAAAGGGGGGGAGGGTTAATTCTTATGCTTTGTTCGTATGTGTTTATTTTCGGTCGCATGTCGCCTACCTTTAGGCAGCATACAGTACACTCATTTAAAATTGATTTTCACAATTTATGTTTTGTTTCATCTCGCAGCATCCCATATACATAGCATACGTTTTATTGTTGTGGATTCATAAACTTAGTAACTGTAACTCTAGTTGTGATTTTTTAAATTTTTCCTGAAGTTGTTGAATTCATCAAATAAATTTGTTAGTTTTGATGGTTCCCAAGAATAGCTTTGTAAACCCATTACTCGTAAAATCTAGGTTCTACTTTTTAGAGTCATTGCTGGTATCGTAACAGCCCATAAAAATAAATTTCATGTGTACATTTGCTTCTACCATTCTACACCAGAGCAACTGAATGATAGTGTGTTATGTTTTGCAGAATGAAGATAGAACTTCTGTCAAACCACCAGCAGAGTTTATCCCACCACACGATGTAGTCAGGATGACAGCAAAAACAGTCCGTTTTCAGAAACCATAAAATAATTTCGGCTGGAATTTTTTACGTAAAAATGTTTGAGTCTGTTTTGTAAGCTACAATTTACACAAAATGTTTTTCTATGCAAATTTACTTTGTGTGTGTCAGATGACTGATAATTAAAGGACATTATAAATACAATATTATGATAGACGTGTGTTTGTATGTGACCAGCTTACAGAATGGGAATGGTTAATCAGGTAAGATATGAAATTTTATCCCTTTCAGGACCATGATTGGCATGGTAGCTGGAGCTGTCGCCTACCACCAAGGCATTCCGGGGTCGGTCCCGGATATTTGCATTTGGGAATTGTGCTGAATGATGCCGTTGGTCCGTGGGTTTTCTCTGAGATCTCCCTACTTCCTCGCCTCTTCAGTGTGGTGCTTCTCCATACATCATGTTACCCTCACCAGTGCTAATGACCTCTATGTTTAAGTGTTGGCCAAAATCTCTTTACTTTATCTCTTTCAGAGATGTTATTGATTCTTTTTAAAACATAATTTTAACATGATTAGATAATTTCTAGGGATGTTTTGTTTAAAATGTTTTAAAATGTGTTGTGAAGAAAGAGGAATTGCTAGTCACTAAGAAGTAGTGAACTCAAGGCAGGGAATGTTGGTAATGGTGGTTGTTTAGCTCGGGTTGGTACGAGCTGTCTTGTCTAGGGGTTGTGGTTACAGTACAGTCATAGTTACATCCTCACCATATCCAGGAATGCCCTTTAATGTGCGTCAGCCACAGTTCACAAACATTGGTCCATATCCTGGATGGCCATTGTAAATTGGCACTATTTGTTCCTGTAACAATTGTTGGTATTTATGTGCAAAGAAATAAGCACAAATTGCAGAAATAAGTGTTGTACTGTAGTACTTTGACAATGGTAAAATATTCAGCATATTTATCGGTAAATATGTTGGTATGGTATCCAACCTGATATTCTTGTGCTACAGATTTATTTTGTGTTTTGAAACTTTTCACAGAGAATCTTTAAACAAAATTGTTAACCTATTGTTTAAGGGCAATGTAGCATGAGCTGAGCACTGCCAGTTTAATACGTAGATGGTACTAAAGTTCAGATTTGTGGACTCGCAGTGTCTGCGGATCTTCTCTGTGCAATGAAGTTGGTACCTCTGACATCAGTTGCTGGAAACATGTGTAGAGGGGTGAAGGAGGGCCAGAGTGGCGTATATAAACTCACCATTAATTGTAAATTGTTCGTTTATGTGGCTTAGGTTTAGTTAGGTTATGCCAGGCCAGACAGACCAAACCAGAGTAGGTAAGGTTTGGTTAGGCCAGGGTAGGTTTGGTTAGGTTGTTACAAGCCAGGCCAGGTTATAGTGTGACAACAGATAAAAGAACTTTGGCCGATAGCGTTTTGCACATCAGCAGTTTTTCCCTACCTCGCCATGGCTGCAGGGGTTGTGAGGTACGTCATCTCATCCAAAACTGTGTTCTGTGAACAGCAATGTTAAAGCCATGTTTCCCTGTTTTTGCAATTACCCTATTTAATTAATTTTTTAAAGCTTAAATGAGAGCAGATATCGAAAACCTGTTTGCTAATTTTGTTTAAAGTAGTTTAGTAATTTTCATAATGTTGGCTAGTTTTTTCAAGACAGTAAATACTGGCTACTAATTAGGTACGTAATTAAGGAAATCTTTCTTAATACGACTTGTTAGTTGAAGCTGTGTAGTTTTTTTGTCTTGGAAATATTAGCGAATGAAGAAAATACCATTATAAACAAAACTGTGGGATAGATTTTGTAATATACTTTAAGTAAACTTGTAGTGTTCTGTTTTCTCCCTGGTAGTGTTAAATACGTCAAACTGGTGTTCCCTCTGCCACAATTTGTTTGAATGTTGCTTAAGATATCTCTGCTGCAAGACTCATTACTTTGTTGTACGTCAGTTTTCTATTTACTCTTAATTGAGGAAGGTTCCTCAGGGCTTGTATGCCCTTTAGTGGAAAAAATACAGATGTTTTTACATGTTGGCACAAGTTTGACAGTCACTGTACACAGCATTGTTCCCTGAGATATGTTGCTACATTGTGGACAAACTCACATGTCTGCCCCTGTAATTTTGTGCCCGACTTGATACACGACTTTATTCCTGATGTAGAAGCCACCAGGTACATTGTAATGCCTAAGAGCCCTATGCAGTAGGCACAAGATGTTGTATTTGAGGTATGAAATATTCAAAGTGATTAGTGGTTGCACAGTGCAATCACTCGTCACCCGAGGAAGCTGGCCTGGCCAGCGAAACATCACGACCGTGCAACCGTGTGAAAAATGTGTTCTCCATCTGTTTTTTGTGTTCTCCCACCTGCAAGTACTGATTCTGTAAGTACATACTTGTGCAGCTCTGTCTACATGTTTTAGTACTTATTCCTATGGAACTTTAAGCTATGACCCTACTATTTTATTTACGGAAAGTGCATAGTATAGTCTAGTTCGTGCTTCTCATTTTTTTTTTCTCTGTTGGTATTTTTTGTGACAGCTGTCTGGGAAAAAAAGTTTAGCCATTTTTAGGTGCCGTGAACCATGTTTCTGTGTATGATGTCTAGAAAACAAAAACAGAGAATCATAGTTTTTAAAGTGTTTCATTTAGTGTTCACCGAGATAAGTGTGATTTATGTAAACATGTCTGTAGACTAGAAACAGTGCATTAACAGTCTCACAATAAACTAAAAGTGAAGTCTTTCCCCCTTAAGAAATAAAGAGAATTCCAAAAGAATCACTTTTAAATGAAGCATGTGTAATGTGGAAAATAAATATTAGTAAGTAAAGGTAGTGCTACAATTACTGCAAGAAATAACTAAAAATTGAACACAAACTTTTGAGTGGTGCGTCCTAAAATACCACTGCGTTGGCACTGTAAGCTTGCCAGAGTGACAGAAACCTGTCGACTTATTACGATGAGTGTACAGTTATTTCTGTACGGCTATATTACGGCAGTTTCAGCTGGAATAAGAAAGAAAGGTGTGATGTTAATAATATTTATTTACAAATTCTGCTGCTTCGTAAGTCAGAATCTAAAAACATACCGTATCCATTACTCATAGTCGTGAAGCAACCACCATCATTTCATTGGGAACGGCTGGAGTTAACCGACGTGTCGTACATGCTAGTGCGTTGTAATGGAATTACAGTTATCTGTTGTCAAGTGTGTTTCAATATTTACCTGGAACTTAAAAAGTAAAACTAACTGAGTTAATATATTCTTGCTCATAGTAATTATTTGTGATGAAAGACACTAATTTATCATTTTTATTCAATTTTAAAGCCCCTAATTAATATGTAAACCTGTTATTTTAATTTAGGATAGTAATTATTTTTTTTCTCTTATCTGTATTTGTAAAGAGTACTGCTTACTGAGGTATTTCAGCAGGATATCTATGTTAAGGAATGTTAATCAGTAACTTACTCTGCTGAATTTGTTTCTCTAAGTAAGAGGTATTTATTTTTCTTTCTCTGAGGCGTTTGTTTGAACCGACGCTTTTGTCGGCATCCTTTTTATCTTTCTTCTTGGCTGGACTCCCATACTGATAAGATGTTTGCGGCAGGCAATTAAGATGACGCCTGTTACTGCCGCCGTCCTAAAGAAAGGAACTCTTGGGAGCGAGTTTAGGTTGTTAAATTGTATTAAAATATTGCCGTTTTCAGAAGAGGCATCAACTTTTCTAGCTAATTAGCTGTTTTAGTGAGCTTCAAGACAGCTTGGGAAGCACGTAAGACATCGCTCACGAACCTATCATGCTGACTTTTCATAATAAAAAAAAAATTTTGGCTTTGCTATAACTAGTGGAAAACTGTTAAATTTTGAACTTTAATTTTATTATTTTCATGCCTCTATCGCTGTTGCATTTTCCGTAAATTTTAACATGGTAAAATTACCGTACAGACTGGGAACTCTAAGTCTAACCAGAGGTATGAGTAAAGCGTCCTTGCTCATGCCGACTGAACGAAGCCGAGTAATATGTATGTATTAATGTTTGTTGGAAGCATAGAATGTGTTTTTGTGTTATGCTGGGAGAATTTATTGTCTAAAATTCACGTAATGTTTTATGTAGGGAATGGCACCAAATATGAATATCTTTTGCTACAGTTATCAGTTCTCTCTTTCAAATAAAATTGAATATTTTTCTATTAGTAGTGTACCGTGTCTTTTTGATGTTGTCTACTATTATAATATATATACAACTCAATAATAATACACTCATTCACTATAGCGTGTTCTGCTAAATTACAAAGGTGTTCCTAAACAGGCCAATCACCTCGGTGTTTTCAGTATAAGTAGGATTACAGCCTATGTTCAATTAAGTTCTGTTAGGTTGAGTTACACCAGACCAGGATATAATAGACAAGGCCAGGTTAGGTTAGTGTAGGCTATGCCAGGACAATTTGAGTTAGGTTATTTTAGGTCAAGGTAGGTTAGTCTGGTGGCTTTAGATTACAACACTAGTTAGCCCAGATTATGTTAAGTTGGGTTTGTGCTTTGTTAGTTCAGTTTAGGTTTGGTTAACCGACGCCAGATTATTTTGAATGAATTAAAAATACAGAAAGAGTATGTTCACACTTAGTACCTACAGGTACTCCTGTGGTATTAATATCATTCATGGTATAGCATGTATTGAAATTATTA
The DNA here is from genome assembly GCA_003012365.1 of Medauroidea extradentata. NCBI lineage: Eukaryota > Metazoa > Arthropoda > Insecta > Phasmatodea > Phasmatidae > Medauroidea > Medauroidea extradentata. The sequence goes on from PNEQ01075148.1 coordinate 19,559, forward strand.
GACATATTCTTTGACCAAAACATGTCAACTTTTGTTAGGTTACAATACAGTCTGTCCATTTTGTGACTAACCAGAAGACTATCATGTGTACAAATTTCTATAGAATAATACTTCTCATTTTGATGTACTGTACAGTTTGAGAGCCAGCCGGGTGTGTGCTGCAAAATCACTTACAAGAAAAAAATTTCTTGTTCAGTTTTGTTAAGTGTGACGTGCACTGGCACGTAGCACTTACTTGGCCTCTTATCATACAGTAATTTCAATTTTTTTTGTCTTAATTGATGTTTTCTTTTCTTTGTTGTTAATAACAAATTAAGTAGGCCAAATTAACCAGGTATAAGGATGTATACGGCGGGATCCAACATATTAATTGGGGATGCGAGTAGAGAAATTTACATTAAAAT
>PNEQ01075149.1:0-19959 GCA_003012365.1 Medauroidea extradentata
GTATTCAGCAACTAAATTATTAGCAGTGACAGCGGTATTGAAATATTGGACGTCGCAACGAATATTTGGCTATCAAATTATGTCTATAGTCACTTGCAAATTAACATAAATGAATGATAAGAATGTAATGAAAGTGTAAGATAATGTGTATTTCATATAGTGAATTGGAGCTATAGTTTGGCCCATCTACTCCCCAAACAGAAAGTTGCTGTATCCTCGCTTCACCTTCGCCATACAGACCGCAGTCAGCCGGCCGCCTACGAAGGCTGCGATGAGCGCCCGGGTCGGACAGCTGAGCGCACCGTGGATGGGCAGGAGCAAGTTGGCAACGCCGCGCGGAGGGGGTAGCGACAGTTAGGCGAGGGGAGAAGGGAGCATTCCCTGAGCTCGCGAGCACAGGATACAAGGCCAAGAGACGGAGACATACAACCTCCCCGTCCGACGCATCTCTCACGACTGAACCGCGCTGGAACCGACCATAGCCTATATACAAGCGCGCGGAGCGGTGGATGGACATCTCTTTGAGACCCCTAATGATATCACGACAGTAAAATAAGGTTTCAGAACAGTAACGATTTTTTCGACTTGAACCGTGCCCTTAAGAGTGAACCACAGATAAGAAATTCTGACGGAGCCGCCGATGAGGCCCAGAAAACTCCGCAAAGAGTTCAACCACATTCTTACAGAGCTCACTTCTGTCGCTGCTGTCAATCACCAGGATTACGAGCGCCATTGTGTCTGGAGAAGAGAAGTACCTGTGGTTATGCTCAGCGGGGGTTCGGTCTAAGGTGGTTGGAGGACGGAGAGGGGAGATAATGTTGAACTTCTGGGACATTCACTTCCTCTCATATAAGCTCACTACAAGTATACATGAGAAAGACACACTCTTTGATAATCGGAAGATGTTTCGATTGAAACAGCTGCAATCAATATCCAGAAAGAATTTTTTTTAACCAGCATATAGCATTTAAATGTAAATAAATAACATATATATTGTAAATACTCTAAATTAGGTTAGGATAGTCGTAGAAAGCCAGTTGAAATTGCATTTTGATTAGGATTGTTTGTTTTATGTGACTCAATAGTAAAATTTTGTTTAAAGTAATTAATGTGTAATTTAGTTTTGTGTACTAGCGAGAGGCGCAATATGACCAGAGGATAGTGGCATGGTGTCACGGCAGATTGACGCTTAACACAGCAGGGGAGGGAAAGTTAGGAAAACATGGGCTGAAAGAGCCAGCAAACAGCCTTGAGCCGACGAGGGGCGCACAGCTTGGATCCTGAAAATTAGAGCACCGAGAGGCGTGGCTACGCCCATCTCCCTGCTGTGCAATTTAATATTAACTTTATAATTAGTCATCAATACTTTTATAACATTTTGTAAATATGTTCAAAGGGATGTTATTGTTAATGTGTGTGAATTTAAAAAGATGCAATAAATTGATACGGAGGAATGGCAGGGTTTGTTGTCGTCGTCACCCACGAGAGACGCGATTTGCTGAAAGTTAAAATGGAGGCGGTCCTAGGAGAGTTTTGCCACGTAGGCGCGAAGGGAAAGTTAAGGGACTCCAGCGGCAGCCTCCACGAAGGGTGGACGCGTCGCTTGGAGCCACCGCGGGCGTTTGTGGGAAGTCGCGGAGAAAACCGACTTCAGCCGCAACCTTCACGAAAAGTGGGCGCGGGTCTATTCGCGGCAATTCGCGAGAAGCTGCATATAAAACTGATTCTGGCCGCGACTGTCACTAAGAGTGCGATATTCGCGGGAGGTCGTGGTTAAAAAGCCTTAAAACGATACTCAGTATAGCATATCATCTCTCGTGGGACTGACAGAACAAGTTCAGTGTTCCGAAGTATCGAAGTTCATAAACGACTGTGTTTTTAATCAATAATAATAGATCCCCACACAACATTAAAAGAAAGAGAGAGGGTATAACAAGTTCTTTAGTCTGCCGGTCTGCTGCTGCTAAACACGTAAACGATTTACTGCACATAGACGTGTCATGAACCGGAATTCTCAAATTGTTTTTGTGACGTTTAAAATGTCCGTGATCAAGTATAGGTTGTTCTAATTTATTATAAAGATATTTTGGTTGTTTAGACCTTTAAATTTTTGCAGTCTGCCTGGCAAACTATCGCAGTCTTCGAGTGTCCATATCCAGCCAACCAGAACATTGTAAATATTTGGTTACGTGCCCCCTTCTCTTTAAATTGTAGACATATCACAGACAAGTATTCTGTAACTTCTGTATTTTATTTTTAAGTGACATTTCTATTCCTATAAACAGACCCGAGCAATAACTGAAAGGGGATAGAACCAAGATATCACAGATGTTTTTTATAATCAACATAGATAATATATAGAATGAAAATTTTAGGTAACAGTTCTTAGCCAAATTCATGGACAAATACCAGAATAATTGACGCATTTATTCAGCGTAATATCTTACGCTGCATATAATGTACACAATAGCGATGACATAAGTAATTAATCAGAAAATTATCGCTCCTGCAAAATACCTGCTCTAAATAACTGTTTGGTATAGGATTTCCCTTGCTTAGTACAATCATGTTAACTTTCAAACACTTGTATAGTTCTGTAATGTCATTAGCATTATGTTATGTCCCTCGCTCTGTCAAGATTACTTCAATTTCTAGTCGATGTTTTATACTATTACACTAAGAGGGATCATTCCTTTAGAATCAGACGAATATGCAATCACATGAACAAAAATACAAGAAATTCATCTGTTTTTATATGAATTCTTCGCTTCCAGTCAATTTATTTCAACCTACTCTTTCACATATCTTGCCGTAAGGTAAAATAAAAGTTAGGCCTATTTGTACAAATATTTTTATTTAAGTTATTTATCAACATTCTACCAATATGCTCATTAAATATATTATTTTTCCGTCTAAAGTTAGACAGACAGAAAATTATAAATGTGTTATACGTAATTCTTTCACGAATATTTTAATAGAAATGCATATGGGCAACATAAAAGTTATGCATTTCTTCTGAACTTAAGCAACAATAAGGTATTACATTAAAAATATACACAGTATTTATGCAAGAATTATAAATTAAACAGAAAAGATTACATATATTTTGTATCAACAATCACACTTATAGTTAAGATAGCGTGAGAGACTTTGGCCAGCACTGAACATCGGGGTCTTTAGCGCTGGTCAGTTGTGACATGAGGTGAGTTTGGGGCAGCACCGGAATGAAAGGGCGGGGAAACGGGAGATCCCCGAGAAAAACCCGCCGACCAACGGTACGATTCCTACATGCGAAGATTCGGGGACCGACCCCACCGGGAGTCGAACAGGGATCGTTTTGGTGGGAGGCGAATAGTCTGACCATCCTGCCACCGCGGCTCCTAGTTGAGAGTGAAATTCATTGGTACATATTACACACATGCATAGCAAGAAGCATTTCAAAATTAAGTTTTCAAAATAACGAAAATAAACCGTAATCATGCAACAAATGTTACACAACATACGCATTGCTTACGCAAATCACGTGCGTAATGTCATTAATCATGTTTTAACATTTAAGTAGTGTCGATAATATCGTTATAAGTAATTGGAAGATAGACGTACATTTCTATAAAATTCTACCAAATGATAAATATACAAATTGTGTCCGTGTAAATTTATTTCGAAGAGATTACATGGAATCAATTATTTTGTTTAATGTTACAATTAATTATAACGGAATTTATAAAATAGCAATTTTGATCTATGTTTTGAACAAAATTAAATTTCCCTTACGGTTAAATGAAATCAACTAATGCCTACAAGCACGCGCAATTATCGTCTTAAGCGCAAAGTGACATTGTATACCTTTCTTACCAATGGAAGCAAAAGTCTACAAAAATTATACAAAAAAAACACCTATTGCTTTAATTTGAAAAATTTTAAACAATAAAAGTCTGATATATTTTGAACTGCTCATAGCACGTGAAAGAATTTGCTCTCCAGTTTGGCTACACAGCGCGGTGCCGTCCTAGTTCCCCCACCGACACCCCGCCGCACCACCCGCGGTGTGGTCGGCACACAAACCCTGCTCGGCCGACGTTTGAGGACAAAAAATCATTCAAGGGATGACCACGTTCGCTACAGTTCAGGGGCGTCATTTCAGGTTTCTCTAGGGGGGGGGGGTGAGATTTTGTTTTCCGGCGACAGTGACCTTGTTGCATCTTTTTTTATTAATTAAGCATGTACAAATTAGAAACTTTAATAATAAAATTTCAGTTTTATGTGCTTAAGTTGGCAATACTCAAAATTAAAAATACAGAAAAATATTTATACACTTAAAATTCTAATGCCCCCCTCTGTGGCCCCAAATGACGCCCGTGCTACAGTTAGCCTACGTACCTCCTCCTGCCTCATGACGTCCTTATACTAGCTAGAATCTCCTGTGCCGGTTTGTATGTAAATTCGGGGTGAAAATAAAATAAAATTCATTCAATTGACACAATCCTGCTACTGATGTGGAATCATGCGAGGGAACCAGACTGTACACAAGCCTTCATTGGGTCTACAGTCGCCGTTTTACTTCCTCGCCCTAACGCCCCCGAGCCGTAGAGGGGATAAGAAAAAAACAGTGGTTCAATTGACAAGGGTGTGCAACTGACACAGGTATAACCAATAGTTCCAGTTTCCAAGGGACTGGAGTAAATGTTACCTACCGTGGTTATCGAATAGATTATAAAAAAATAAATTCAGAACGTTGTGTTTTGATAAGATGTGTGTAATTACGTGTTACAAACATGTTTGATTATATAAACATGGCATGAGGTTTAGGCCTCTATTATAAAATTCGACACTTTCATTTCCGGGGGAAGGGCTTCCCTTGCCCCTCCCTCTTTCCGCGACAGTCCAATCTAGTAGCATAACTGTGCAGATAGTGTTAAAAACCATTTTCCGTAGGATTTTTTTTGGAAGCAGGAACAGTGTGTTCATACTAGGAACTAAACAAATAGCTGTGAAAATATTCTTAGTGTATTGTTTGATAACAGAGCACGAGATTTTAACTCCAACATTTCTCTCGGGATATAGGAGCTCGTCGGATAAAAAAATACTATACTTGTAGGCCTGTATTGTACAATACCGAACTTTGCATTGAGAATAATTATTAATCTTTTATCGAGTTTGAGACTGATGGGTTGCGACGATGTGTCGAACGAAACAGTGCACACTGGCGCTCTGTATAATGCTCTTCGAAGCGACTATTGGCGTTACCATATATTATTTCTGACGTTATCCTGCTACACAGTAAACGTTGAAGAACCAATTTTTTCAGTTTACTATACCCTACAGCTGGAGCTAAAGGTACAGATTGTTAGCACTACCATTCTTTAGAGCTACGTGCATAGTTAGCTGTATACAGGCATGAAAGCAGCATTGCAGGGAATGCTATCCTGTACTCTTCTAGTCTTTATGCATTTGCGTCACGAGTCAGAAAGTGCAATTATCCTATCACAAAGCTGAATACAAAATTCTTGTATCACGATTTTACACACTTGATAACTTATGATCATGCGATACGATATTTTTTACGTTTATTACAAAGCTTTTATAAACAGAATGGTATTTCTTCTATTTTTGGTCATACTAATCTCAATTAATCTGTTCGCTTAAAACTAAAAAATTGCGGAACATGTAACTGACGAAAAAAAAAACAGTTATTTAACTGAAAGCTATTTGAATTACCTCCTGTACTACCATCTAGAGTTTGCTGTTATTCTGGCAATATCAAATCATTTCATCATACTTTATTATTACGAAAGTTAAAAATTTCATTAATAGTACTCTTACATATATTATCTTGTTATTGGTAAACGATCTTTTTCCGTGGTTCTGACAATAACTGTCATTTCGGTATGAAATATGTTTCCCCTATGCACTGTAAAAACATCACCAACACTTTGTCTGCTCACTTATAGTTTTGTTCTTAGCTCCTGTTACTTGGCCGGACGAATTTTGTCGCTCCCGTCCCTCTGTTCCTTTTTACACGCAAATTCCACGCATGGAAACTAACAATGACGAGAACCCTGACTTCGCACACAAAGAATGATACTGTCTCTTATTTTATTCATCATACAGCGCAATTATCGAGAATAATATTTTTAATTATTTATGTCCCTTAATTAAGGGCGTGGTATTCCGCAATTTTCATCGCCATTATTTTTTTATTTGTACCAGATATTTTTTCTTATTTTTGACACAATATGTGACTAAATTTGGCTCTTATGAAATTTTTTTATCTCTCGTAGTTTTCGCGTAATGGCTTTCCAAAGTCATATTTTGCACGTTTCCGTTTTAAGGACTACGCTAAAACCAACTGATATATCAAACTCAAAAAGTCTCAGTGAATAGGACATTGCAGGCTACAATGTCATGCACATAAAAATTAAGAATAAAAGTTATTTGTATTTTAAAAAATTATTGCATTTTTTACATTTTTTTTCCAGTTTCAGCATTTTTTTAATACAAATAATTTGTATTCTTAATTTTTATGAGCATGACATTGTAGTCTGCAATGTCTTTACCCACTGTGATTTTTTTGAGCTTGGTATATCAGTTGGTTTTAGTGTAGTCCTTAAAACGAAAACATGCAAAATATGACTTTAACAAGCCATTACGCGAAAACTATGAGAGATAAATATATTTCATAAGAGCCAAATTTAGTCACATTTTGTGTCTAAAATAAAAAAAATATCTGGTACAAATAAAAAACTAAATAATGGTGATGAAAATTGCGGTATACCGCGCCCTTAAGCGTCTTTCACAACTGCAGTAATACCCGTAAGGTGGAACACGTATCGAGAAAGATAGGATAGTTTACTGAGTGACGTGGAGCAGTCTTAACACTCGCCTTACATTCAGAAGAACCTAGCTTATATTTCCGGTTCGCCCACGTAAACCCCCCCCCCCCCCAAAAAAAAAAGGTGACATGGTCCCACACATCTTTGTAGCCTTAGTATTTATTTCATTGTATATTGGTTGAGAGTGTGCGTATAAAAGGCAAGAATTCTTAAATGGTTAGTGTGAATTCACCCCCCCCCTTTTTTTTTCATTTCTTACTTCCAGAGAAAAATTTTTATTATTTGTATTTCAATTCTGAAACCTATGTAGGATTTTTAAACTGCCACATTGTGAAAAAAAGTGTTACAACTTGTAAAGAAAAACCATTACACGTAACGACAAATTGCTACTAAAAGCGGCAACAAGCTAACAATTCAGTTTTTTAACCCTCCGAATCAAATAAAATTGTAATTTTCTAGACTGAAGTATCTCAAAATGTTACAACTGAATGCGAACGAAACATTGACAGAGATGGGCTTAGGATTTTTTCTAAAGTTTCGTCTAGTAAAATGACAGAGTCACAATTTTAAGTCACGTATAGAAATCAGTGAGACAGGTGACATGTAATACTTTGATCGTAATAACAACGCGGCTATTGCTGCGTATGCCAATGTCTCACTTTCTTCCGGTCGTTAGCGTATACTTAATGTGTAGAGAACGAATTTTTAAGAACTTATTTTTCATGGCACCCGATGAAGTTTTAAAATGACTATTTAAAATGTTGTTTTCCTTTTTCTTCACATATATATTTCGTCCCGATAGCACATTCGCAGACATTATTTTTTTTACTGAGCAGTATTTTGCTCAAAATATTTTTGGTTTTAAATCAATGTGGAACGTGAATAAGCTTAGTAGTTGTTGCAGATTGGATTTTTAATAATTCAGTTTTTCCTTAGTCTTCCTCTGGCACCTGCTATTTATTGGAGCTCTTTTGATTAAAAAGTGGGCATACATAACCTATGTGTGAAAACATTTTTCCGAACTAGGTATGAAATCAGTGTTATAGATAGAAGTCGTGAGGCAAATTACAGCTTATGTTCACAAGAAAACAATCCACGTTTCTTCGTGGCACATTTACCTAACATGCACAGTCAGAAATGCTCCCATACCTGGCCAGTACCTGATCATACTAAATATTTTAGTTCAATGATGGCGTATATAACTTCAGCATGTTCTTGGTAGTTGTAACCATAGAAAATATAAAGTGTTACAACTAATGATGACCTTGTGTATTGTGTGAACATAAATGTTCAACACAATGTTTTACAGCCAAGATACTATTAGACTTCGGCAAACAAGAACTGCAAGGCACTACAGTAAGCTATCAGGAGAATTTAGTAAGTGGGTAAAGTAGTACGTCTTATATTTTAATTTATTACTTGTTATCTGTGTCCATACAGTCGCGTTTAGCCACCTTTCGAGGCCAAATATAGTTTAGATTTTAATTATAATGCTGTTAAATGCAATAACCAATTAAGGAAGTTCTGCAGGTCGAGAATGATGGTTTTATCATTTTATTCTGTCATAATAAGTTTCCGGGAAAACGTTTCGTTTTGTTCAGATAGTTTTTTGTAAGCAGGGGTGACTTTAGACACGTGGACTGACTTTGGGACGTTACAAATAACGTTTTTCGCATGCATGGCAGCTCTGAGTAAAGAAATCTACTTGCAATAAATCCAAATAATAGATGTCTGTATGAAATTAAAATAAAATTGTCTCACAGTTGACCATCATGAAAAATAAAATTGTCTAAAAGTGTCCCAAAGTCCCCACCGCTTATGGTATGTTATAAAAATTAGTCGTAATTACAGCGAACTGACCATAGTTGTCGGTAGATTATAGCCTAAATAAACCTTGAAAAATTTCCGATATGAATAATTTAAAAACATTCCGGATAAGCTGTACTTTTTGACGATAAAGCATTTTCTAGTTTATTTTAACAAAACATATTTTTGATTTCATTTTTTCCTAGTAAATAATCGCCGAGACGACAGGTAAAACAAATCTAAGTTAATAAATAGATCAGTATAATCTGAACATAAAAGAAATGATTAAATTCAGCCTTGTACTGTCCTTTACTCACGCATCTATTTACGTATTGTAAATATTGTCACCTAACAGTACCAGTTAAAAGGTTTAACTATATAATTAAATATAGGTTTTTTTCTCTTGTCGTAAACAGCATTAAATTAAGACTTTTATCTAAATGTGCTTTGTTGCAATTTTTACAAAACATTTTCTTTCCGCTTGAAAATACTTACTTTTCAAAACTCGACTGAGGACTCGACACACCTCCAGTACGGTGCTTGTCTCCTAATACTTTGTCGGAGTAGTCTCGTCGTTCCCGCCTCTCCGAGACAATGTGTATGTATATGTGTGTGTGTGCGCGCACACCGTCTAAGAATAGAAAAAAGAAACAGCCTCCCTATTGGTTACAGCATCCATCATGTGTCATCGTCCGTAACACCCCTCGTACAACCACCAGCGTAGTGGGGAGAGGAAAAATATGTTCTGTAAAGAGACGAGGTCGGCGAATTGACATAGACCTTGCAGGTCGTCACTTTACTAAGACAAGCTGCCAATAACCATGAAGCGTTGCAGATGTGCGCGCTAGTCACTGATACAAACTGAGGCAAAATTCTTTTCGCGAAATGGTTATGGTCCTACCTTTAACCTTCAACAAGCGTATTTTGTTAGTAAGTAAATACGTATACGTTATTGCAGTAAACTTATGTAATTTTTGTTGTGTGACGTTTTTGATATAGGCCTACTATCCCTAGCACAAAACTTCATTTCAATGGAATAACGCGGTTTGTTAGGCTTGACGATAAAATAGACAATAATTTAAACTGCATTTTACACACTAAACTGGAAACTGTGAATATTCACAGTTTCCCAGTTATATTCCACATATTGAATTGTTGAAACTACTCCATCGGGAATAAGTGGAAAACTACAAATTGTATCAACGAAATAAACCCCTGACTGGATCTGAGATTTTCACTTGTTGGAAAAGTAACGATCTTTTTTTTACCTATGCGTACAAAAATGCGTAATTTTACTCTTAATGCAATAATGCTTTTTACTAAATTATGCCGCAAGCTCAAGAAAGTTACCTATGTACCAATGTTAAAAAAAGACACAGGGATTTTAAACTGCGACCTTTAACACATCAGACCATTCACTTAACCACTAATCCAATTTGATCACTTATTGCTCGACAAACCTAAGTGTATCCTTGGAAAATATATGAACTGCAGCCGTCCCCTTCTCTAACATACCGCGCGCTCCTACTTTCCTTTGTTCCTCCTAGCCAATAGCGAGCAAGTAGCCTGGCCTACGTGACCAGCAGTGCGTACAGTCTGGTCAGCTGGGAATTGACAACCAATGTGTAGTTGTCCAGGTCATGTCGTTCTGCCCCGCGCATTTACAAGGTATATTATTGTGACATATAAAATACGTAGTAACAAAGTAGCAAACATCGATGTGACACGAATGGGTGTTTGTTTGCACCGATAGGATGTAGTCGCTTATCAGTATATGTGTCTGAAAAACATAAAAACAATAAATATTACTTGACAATACATTTTCGTATTATCAACATACTACTGTGGATCGCACACTTGTCCCATAACAGCAAGTCAACAGCAAGTTGTAGTGTACGACTGATGGGAAGAGCCCTGCCAAGAATGTGGCCGGGAAGAGGCGCAGTGACGTCACGAGAGGCAGGGAGGCAAGGGAGCGTGCGCTACTGCGCAAAGCGAAAACATTTACTGGACTCGACGAATAAGATTGTGTTTCCTAGCAACGCAAAATAGTGGTTTATGGAAGCCGGAATTTCGGAACTGTTGCAACTTTCTTCTCGCGAACATAAAATCCATGTATTGTATTTCTGATTACACATCTATCGAAATCATCCGCAATCATGGTAGTGTATTTCTGCCAAGCACCGAGTTATTTATACCAGGTTTAGATAATCTATTGCATTTCGTACTTGGTTTACCTTGCTTATTCGGTTCATCGTTGCTTGAATTACACCTACGAAACAGCGGGACGATGTGTTACTTTACTCAAAGGAAATGCTAAGCTAACTTATTTGGTTCTTTGTCACATTCATTAACCGTACTTATGATTTCTAATCCTTCAATGTGTATAACTTTTTTTTTTGGTTGTGTTAGAATACGTTGACGAAATAAATATTACTGTTTACAGTTGCCAATTGATTAAAGTTACCCACAAATGCACCAGTAATTTTTATTACAATTAAAAAAACAACTTAGATGCATTAACGTTTACAAACATTTACATTCGAGTGCTATACGAACGCAACACACGTTTCGAATCTACCTCGACGTTAAAGGAAAAGAAAAGGACTTATGTTTGCGCGCATGACTTCACATTGCTCAGGAGACACTGCTCACTCTTTTGTTTACATGGAACCCGACAGCCACCACTGCTACCACCCGTTACCCGTGTCTAGGGCTCTTCATGGACAGTACATGTGCTAGTAATAGCTACTACCCCCAGTCGCTGCACCGTTGTATCACCTCAAATAAATAGCTTTCTTCGTGATATTTATTGGTCTTTATTAATGTATGTGAATTATGGCAAAGCAATGTATTTTTGTTTACGAGTTTGATTAACTTTCATTTTACGCTGCATGAGTCAAATAATTAGAAATGTTCAACATGTTATGCTTTTTGTTTACGTGTACAACAAATATGTGCGACATTAATTTTTATTTTTTATTTTATGCGTTAATTTGTGAAAGTAGATAGCACGATGAGTATGTTAAACGGATCAGTTCAATCATTTTTGTTTTTAAGAAATCAAAAAGAAAATATTTTTCCGGTTACGTCGGTCGGTTGCGGAAATATGAACCATTTGTAAAAGTCGGTTTGTTAAATACTTTAAGGGGTTTGTCGGGTGAAAAGCACAAGGGGAAGGGGCGGAAGGTTTGGGAATAAGTATCGCTATTATTTTCTACAAACCACCAAAATTTTAGTTTTCCCAAAATTATTCCCGATTAAATCCTTCAATTCATGGGTTGCTGCACAGGCCTATAGTATTAATAAGAAAGTTATTAGACCTACTTACAGGTGGTCGCTTAAAATATGGAGTGTACGGGGAGGGTTTCAAGACATTCCCCTCCACTGCTTTCACATACCTCCCCTACCCGGGGCTATACTTAGTTTTGTCGATCAGTAGTCATAATTATTGCCGTTTAAATAGATTAATTTTATTATTGTTTACCTGTAATGTGAGTTACATTTATACATGATTTCTAAGTAGTAAAATTGCTGTTTGTACTAAAGTGTACAAGCAAATAAAATTCAGTTGCATGATTGCTGCGAAAATGGTGTTACAATATTTACTACACGTAGAGCGTACACGCGTACGTACGTTTGAAAGAAGAAACACCGAGTGTGCATCCTCGTGTTATGTGCGTACGTACGTAATAGAGTTGATCAACTTTCTACTTCGTATGTACGCTAAGTGGTGGTTGTGAATGCAGAATACGCTAACGTAAGACTCAAATACATATTCATTTAAACTGAGAAGTCATGTATATCGTGGTGATAAATATTGAATTCGCTTCGGAAAACAAAAATAAATTACAATAATTTATTACCGACATTTCGTTATGAAATAAGCAATTTCTGCGCTTGTTTGGATTAATAATTTTTGTGAATCCAATATCTTTTACTTAACGTTCGTACGTGTGTTCGTACGTACGTTAAGTGTGGTTGTGAATCAGGCTTAATGGCGGAATCACAACGTCGTGACATATGCGACGCGAATTAATATAACTTTTACTGATTAATAAGTGATATGTGTATTCACGTACTAACATACACACACACATATATATGTATACATATAGGCCTACATAATAATTGATCTGTTACTCTAAACTGCTGCTTCCTCACATTTTTATCACTAAGCATTGACAAAACAAACCTTGCAATTTATTGAAACTGTGAAAATTCCACTGATTCTAATTTAGAGTACAATTATTTTATTTTAATGCTTTAGTAAATGTGTATGCATAGAGTACACATAATATTTCTAAAGCAAGAGTCAAGAATGCTTCCATTGCTGACTTTTGGTGTGATAAGATTTTAAAATGATAGTGTGTTGAATAAATATCACGTGCGCTAAAAAAAAGTATTATATTCGTCGAGCAAAACCAAGTATGACTATTTATTTATTTACCCACGTACTGTTCAGCTCTGGGTCGGCTTACAACACATACGTGTTTGACACCATCATTGGAAAATGAAATGAAAATAAACTTACAAAAAGTTAATAAAAACTATTAGAACTACCGGTTACGTACGTCTAAATATAATAGAGTGTTTATTGCCTAATATAAACTCTTGTAACTAATCTAATGTCAAGCCTAATTAATGTACTTAACTAGTATTCAACAATTTACTACTATTTACATTAACTAGTATTTAATCATTAAAGTATTTAACTGATGTGGAAAGGTAAAAGGAAAAGGAATATGTCAAAAAGGACAATAATTTCCTTTGGGAAAAAATTTTTCTAAGAGTGGTATTGTGGGTGCAGTAGGCATATCTGCAATTGCAATCATGAGCAAAATTCAGTTTTGTTATCTGATCCAGGAACGTGGGCTGAGCTTTCATCTTGAATACGAATTCCTCTCTAATGGAAGGCTGCTGTGTAGCGGGGGTAGGAAATGGCCTAGCATAAGCGTACGGGAAGCAGTTCACAGCCGACAGCACGGTTGGATACGCGTGGTTTCAGGCTGTGTGAGGGGAAAGGGAAGGAGCAGGAAGGGGAAAAGCACTCAGGTGGGGAAAGTTGTTGACTCCGGTTCCCCGGCTTACAGCAGTCGACGCGAGTCATTCATGGTCATAGGTGCAGCTGCATACCGCAACACCAGTTCATTCATAGCTGCAGGTAAAGGAGGTGGCTTTGTGCGCCGGCTTACCATGGAATATGTGCTACGTGTTTTGAACAGTCAACAAGTGTACGCTTGACACACTAGTAGTACGCTGTTGGTGACTACAGGTTCGCGAGGAGCACAGCACGACTGACTCACCGATGGGAGCGCATTCAGTTCACGTTGCACGCGCAGTCTTTCTGCTGTCACTCTGGAAGTACTGTAAGTATACATTTTTGTCCAATTAAAGTAATTTAATTGACATGAAATTGCTACCATGTGTCATGTCGCAAAAGTACTAAATTGTTTACCTAATGTAAAACTGTGACAAATATTCAATTACAATAGCAATTTGAACAGGGACGTCATTTCAGGTTTTTCTTGGGGGACAGTGACCTTGTTGCATCTTTTTTATTAATTAAGCAAGTATAAATTAGAAACTTTAACAATAAAACTTCAGTTTTATGTGCTTATGATTATTTAAATAACAAACTACAAAAATATATTTTATATACTAAAAATTCTAAATCCAGGGTGGGAGCATTTGCCCCCCCCCCCCAAATGACGCCCCTGAATTTGAAGTAGCGATTTTAATATGTTAATGGGATCTCTAACATTTAAAACACTGTTATGATGAGTTTAATTAAGTAATAATTTCTCAGGCAAACGCACTCGTGGAATTTCTTGCAGATTGCTGTACGTAGAGATATTGATACAACATTTTAAGAATAATGCAAACAACCGGGACACTAACAGCTAGGTAAATACTCAGCAGAACTTGTAATTAATTACAAATATGATTTATTGAGCCAGTATATGTTAACTTTTGAGAGTATTGAAATGTTTACATTGGTTTTTAGTCGCATAGAAGTTTTCATATCAAAAATAGCAAATACGACTGTAAAACGGGCGAAAGAAAAATGTATGCAGTACTCACTTTATCGTGAATGGCCTATAAAATATCTGTGTGTTAACAAACATGACAACAACTGAAAAAATTTACATTACCGTAAGCATTTTTATAATCTCTCTTCAAAGTAGAAAATTAATTAAAGAGCTCTGCCAGAATGAGCTAAAAAATATCGGTACTAGGAAAAATTACTTATTGACTTCTACACTGTTACCGGAACCAGTGACGTAGCCAGGATTTTAGTTTTGTTTTTTTTTTCGGGGGGGGGGGGAGAATCACCCATCACCCTATTGAAGCGGGGGGTCCGGGGGTCTTCCTCCGGAAAAATTTGGATTTAAAGTTGCAGAATGAGACTATTTTAGCAGTTTTCCTAGTAGAAATATGTATAAAAAAACTTATCACAGTTATGTCATGTTTACCATAGATTTTTAAAAGTTACTTCTTATAATGTGGTCAGTAATTTTTAAAACGGTCTTAAAGTGCCTCTTAAAATGTATTAAAAACGTGTTTTTTTAACTATTAACTATACATTTTAACTGTTACGTATTGTGTGTTGGTATCTCGAATAGGTGCAATCTCTTTATAAAAGTCTTTTAATTTAACCAATTTGAGAAATGCAATATTTTTAGCCTGAATGAACAGAAGAAATGATTACGTAATTTGCCATCAGTTAAAGGAAGTTCTCGCCTAGCACATGAACTGTGATATATAACACTTATCACGTGTTTTGCTTGACACAAAACTGCCGAAATTATTGCACGTATCTTTACATATTAGAATAAAACACAGTCAAAATATGCACCTATATATATTTTAAAATACAGCACACATTTTAAACATATTTGTAACACATTTAAAATGGATGTAACTGTTTTTTGGAAACTGATGTATCGAGAAATATGACAACCGAACTTGTAAAACGGAACAGCATTTGTTTGACTTTACGCCCTACATTCACCTTTTAAGGTCACATAAGTACGTTTTACGGACTTCTAACTGGCAAGTCAGTCTCTATACACCGAAAGGAACAAGCTTATCGCTGACGAGAGTAGTTGAATACAAGACTGCAGTGAAACAACTTCATGCCTCTTTAGTGTTCTGTTCATAACTACGATACTATTCTTAATAATTCATCTGTCGCACACGTATTACTTACCTATTAATGGATTTCGGTGGATAAATAAGCGTGATTACAGAACTCGGCTTAAACGCACACAAATAAATTAAATTAAGAACACAATGATTTTGCTGTCGAACTTTTGCGTCTCGCATATATAAGAACAAAACTCGATGAACCGAACCATTCTTAAAAAAATTGAGTATTAATATGGATTTGTGTCTTTGGTATTGCATGTCCGAGAATTATTTACTTCTGTATTACGTTTATATAACACATGCCACAACGACATTCTGCGGCTGTGATACTGTTCATTATCTGCCTGACCTACTTCTATGTGAGTTGAGAGCATAGCTGAGTGTTAATTTTTGCATACTGGTAAATTTATTTTAAAGAATATCACGATGTTTTTCAAGACATTGCATTGTAATCGTAAATTTAAAATTTTTATATAGCTTCCAACGTTAACTTTTTTATGACATCATGTCGAAGCGTTTGTTTTAGGTCTCCCTTCTTGTAACTGCGACAGTATTTGTGTTTCCTTATATTCAGGAATATTTTCTCACAGAATAAATAGTCAGTTTGTAACTAACAAGATTTCCTGTAAATAATTATTACGTAACGGTAAACAGCATTTATTTTGCCTCAAAATTATTGTAAGATTATTATTTTATAAAAAAAAGCTACAGGTGTATTACTTCATTCATGAATTTATGATCACATAATATAAATTACACGAAGTTAAAGAACAATCACAAATAAGTAATGTGTTTCTTGCAAACGTTATAAACTGTTTATATCGGTAAATACAAAGCAAAACAATTCACGATAAAACACTACTAAAGTTTTACCACAAATTAGCTTAATTTCGTCTATATTTATCATTCCTCCTTAACGAGCACGTGGAAATAAAACATTCGTAGCTCTTAATATATAAGGCCAATAGAAACTAGACACACACTTGTATGTGTGTACTTTATCCTTTGATAAGTAAAACATAAGTTACTGTTTAAGATACAATGAGAAAAGGATCGATTTTAATCACCACTTCATCGTTCTGCTTAGCTAACATTGTGATTAGATAAATACTAAGACCTCGGAACTGTATAATTATATTTAATCGGTATTACGGATACGTATTATATATTCTGTGAAAACGTATTTTCGTTTAGTTAATAGTTGAAACAAAAAAGGTCCTGAAAGCATTTTTGGGTATTTGTGTAAGCAGTTTTCTGAAGCAAAAGCATCTCAATACTGTGCGACATTATGTCAACAGGTCTAAGAGCTACAGAGAGACACATTTTCTCCCTTTCCCCCTACTTTTTTTTCGAGTAGATATTTTATTAGCAAACGTCTATTTACATAGCACTGGACGGTAGTATACTTTGCTAACGAGTAAAAATTTAAATTGGTACAAAGTAGGGGATAGAAACACAAAATCCATAAAAATTGAAAACTGTAATTTTTATAAATTTTAATATGATAATATCCAGGACTCTATAATAACCGACTTCAAAAAATACTTGCGTTTTGATTTCTTAATATTTTTAACGTCTCTAAACCTATCGCGCAGGTATTTTCTGTTAGAAAAATTATCTTAAAATAAAAATTCAAGTATATTTGAAAGTCGGTTAGAGTCCTGGATTTTGTCGTTTTAAAAATTATAAAACTTACAGTTTTCAATTTTTACGGATTTTGTGGTTTTTATCACTTATTTTTCTAAATACCAATTTTTATTTTTTACTCGAAAGCAAAGCATACTACCGTCCAGTGCTATATAAATATACATTCGTAATTAAAATGTATACTCGGCAAAAAAAAAATTAAGAGAAACAAAATGAGAAGTTAAGATTTTATCGACTATTGAATATTCCGGTAATTCGCTTGACACATTAACTTGCCATAGTCATTAAAAGTAGAACCTCTAAATAATAATAATTTCTTAGCATCTACATCTTTAGGGGAAGATACCCTTAGAATTTTATGTTTATATGTCCAATCGGTTTGGATTTGGCATTATTGAGTGGATGAGGACATTTTCTTACATTTTCTTTTCTTAGTTGGCCTAATTGATGGTTTGATGGTGTCAGTTGAATTAAAAAGTACAGTGTTTGAAATTGTTGAAAAAACTTGCTTGTACATCTAGATGTGGAAACTGTTCTACCGCTACCTTATTTAGCAGTCTTACACAGTCCTAGTAACCGAAATTAGTGAGTTCTTTGAGTGACATTTCACATCTCAGGCCCAATCACCGAACAACTAACGTAAGAAACTTTATAAGACATCATTGATTCTACCTCTGAAAACTCATCAACTCAAACAGAATCACATGAAATACTTTGCTGGACCGATTTCGGTAACTTTTTAAATATTAAAATTAAAGGGATATTTAACAAAATTTTGTTGTATCACGTCTGAGGTCCATTAAACAGTGGTTATTTTGACCCAAAAAAGTAACTTTATTTCACTCAAAATGTTAGGCTTTGTAGCTTCTCTAAAACTTTTAGCCTGAAAAACAAATGTAGTTTTTAAAAACACAAGACTCTCAACTATATATATATATTTTTTTTTTTTTCACAAAATGACCTCAGAACTAAAAATGTAATGTATAGCAAGGCAAAGTTATCCCCGCCTGGTTGCAATTTCCCGACATACGGTAATAATAAGAAACATTTTAACTGCTCATTCATTAATGAAGTAATTAATTTAAAACCTTACCGGTACTATTACACCAGCATTGTCATCTTTCCTTCCGTCTTGCTTCGGCACTTTGATAAAATATGACAATAGACAAATTCCTTTTTTTGTCACACATATCCAAACTCTCGTGCAACGTAACTTCACAAAAAAAGATATTTTAAGCAGCGTAAAAACGGCTTGAAAAAGCTAATGTAGCACAGACGGTTACAGCACTGCATATGTGAAATCTTCAGTCTACAGACTGAGACTAGAGTCAGGTCGTCAAATATGGTAGAGGACAATATGGGAAAGTCGGGCCGTTTTCAATGGATTAGACGGGAGACACGCTACTACAGCGCCTCCAGCGGCAGGAACTTGAAACATGGCCGCGAAATTCAAATTAACATGGCTAAGCATGCACAATTTAAGTGCGAATTTTGTCCTCTAGTATTGAAATGTTACATAATGTCTGTCGAACCATAGTGCTAATTTATTCACCTTACTGTACCGTTTTGAAATATAAATGTTAAATTTTAATATTATTACAAGAAACTTTTCTTTGCTCATAAGAAATTACAGATAAAAATGACCCTGTGAATAACAAAAACAGATGTGTATAGGTTATTGTGGTGACATTTATTGCTAATATATTTTTTTTTTTCAGTTAGGTACGTAATTCGCGGCAGTAATATATAAATATTTACAATGGAGTTATGCAAACAAATTCTAGTTTCTGCAAATTGTAAGGAATTACTGTTCCCACATAAGCAAATTATAGTTGAGATGTTGCCAAGTTACCAATTTTTGCCTGTGTCTTAGTTTGTGTGGTTTTGAATTTCTTGCGATATTAAATCTAGTATTTCTTTTTTCGTTTTTTAAATCATTATTTTTATTTTTTAAAAATTTTTAAATGAATGTTTTTGATAAAAACTTTTTAGCCCCTCACATTTAACGTAGGCTAAGTAATATTATTTTAAAAATAAATTATCTTCCTTTTTTAAAGTTTTCAAATAAATATTTTTTTGAAAATTCTGAATGGTGGAAAAGGAAGTTTAAGGGCGTGGTCTACCACAATTTTCATCATCATTATTTTATTTTGTATTTGTACCAGATATTTTTTTTCTTATTTTAGACACAAAATGTGACTAAATTTGGCTCCTATGCATTTTTTTTATCTCTCATAGTTTTCTCGTAACGGCTTGTTAAAGTCATATTTTGCATGTTTCCGTTTTAACGACTACACTAAAACCAACTGATATTCCAAACTAAAAAAAATCACAGTGGATAAAGACATTGCAGGCTACAATGACATGCTCATAAAATTAAAGAATAAAAATTATTTGTATTTTTAAAAAAATTATTGAATTTTTAACATTTTTATTTTCAGTTTCAGCATTTTTTAAAATTCAAATAATTTTTATTCTTTAATTTTATAAGCATGTCATTGTAGCCTGCAACATCTTTATC
>PNEQ01075151.1:0-14187 GCA_003012365.1 Medauroidea extradentata
CTCGCCCTGTTCTGTCCATGATCTCGTGTCGCAGATATCAGCGAGGCACTCCACTCCTATACACCCAAGATTCCAACGAAGATGCGTTACATACAAGACTCCTGCATCGAAACTCCGTTGAGCTGCGATCTCGCCCTGTTCTGTCCATGATCTCGTGTCGCAGATATCAGCGACGCACTCGTCTACCGCCCAGCAAAAATTTTTGGGGAGAATGCATGAAACGCAAGAATTCTGCTTAAAGATTTCGAAACTTCTTTGAAAAAATATTGCTGCACAGCTGACACTCAATGTACTTTCAGATCCTAAATCCAACGGAATACGTCATGATGAAATATACTGTCCCAGATGAACAGGCCTTGCAAAAACCGCAAACATAATTACCTAAGTTAAGCGGTTGTTAGATCGTACAAGCACGAAGTAAAATAACGTAAGTAATTTGTGCAGAAATGGAATTGAATAGTTTGATTTTCTGACATAATTCACTGCGGAATTTATCAACTTTATTTAAATAATGTGTTCTTTTTCAACTACTAGTTTTGACTACTTTTTTCTTTCACAGTTAACAGGGTCGACATACTGCACCAATGGTTTATGCCTACTGTTTTATTCAAAACCATCGAATCTTAAAGCAAGAATCAATCCAACAAATTAACATTTCTTCTCCGAGATTAGTACGGACCAACATGCTACACTTGAGGTAGGCACTTTCACGATTGAAAATATATTCCTATACCTTATCAGTCATAATGTGACATAATGGCACAATAAATGTACATCCATTTTATATTAGAACGTATTACCACCATATGTCGTATAGTAAGAATATATATCGTTACGTGTTGGAATGAGTTCAATGAAACACCATACCAGCAAACGAGCGATAGCACATGTCATTCTGTCGCGCAATTTTTTTCAGGAACAACTGCTTCGGCCATACCACATAGGAAGGTAAAGGCCTAACAGGAAGCTGACTTTCATACACGTGAGGAGTTCTGCCGACAGTGATTGCTGTAGTGTGAACATGTTCCACACTTCCTGCACCAAGCACTATTTACAGATGAGAGCTGCTTCACCACAGATGACTTGTTTAATACTCTAAACACTCACGCATGGGCCGAGCAACACAGCCACACGATGTATCCAACCAGCCATAAACAGAGAATTTAAATAATTGCCAGGGTTAGGATAACGAATTACAGTTAAATAGGGTCATATATTTTTCCATCATGCCTTATTGTGTATGAGGTTTTACCAGGCCTGGTGTATGACGTCAGTCTAGATATTAGAGCAGCTATGTCAGGGGTTTCACTGTAATGGAGCACAAGCTCACTACTGCCTCTTTGAACGTGACTACCTGAACACAGATTTTGGACAGTAGCGAATAGGACGGGCATATCCCATTGCCTGGCCAATATGCTCCTCCGAATTAAAACATTTAGATTTTTACTTTTAAGGGTCCTGTAAAGAAACTTATATACATCACTTCTGTACATACCAGAGATGAACTGGAGGCCAGAGTACATGCTGCATTCCAGACCACCAGAAACACTCCTGCTATCTTCTTCAATGTGTGGCACAACATATTGCAGCTCTGCACTGCACGTATCTTATGGGATGGTAAACAGTATGAACAACAGTAGTAACCTTTTACAGGATAAACCTGATTGCAAATACTGGTACACATTCATCTTTGTTAAAACCTTACGTCAACTTTCCTGTCATTTTCGGGTATAAGGTGGCATTTTATAACATAAGTACATTACTAAATATGTTACATTTTCTTTCATTTACCACCATTAACAAATTACGTTACACTTAATTAATGTCGCACAGTATCATTATGACAAATAACATTAAATAACACCACTGATGCAACAACATTTTCGAATGTTAGTTAGCTCCGCGGGGCGACCTCTTTATTGAATATCGCCTACATGCACTTGAAAACATTACTTCTTCAATTTGTTATATGTTATACGTCACACGATGAAAGCCACCGAAGCTAATGAAACATTGTCTGAACCCCAGGCAAAGTCATTGTCTGGGTAGTCACTGTATATTACGACTGTGCAAGAACATAATTTTTTTTCGGTACTTTGAAAGATTAGGCCAACAATTATTTACTACTTATTTTAAAATACTGACATTTACTCTCTACATAATGTCAAAGGCGTCTTGTGCAAACCAAACATTTGCTGCATGTCAACATTGTTAGTAATCGTTTTTGTATGGAAGCAACATCACAACAGTAAGGAATTACTGTTGTCACGTGATGGTACACAGCAGCTCTGCTTCTATACGCAAAGTGAGCAGGAAATGATGTGATTTGGTTCTTTGTTACCTTAAAACAGTGTTTAGGCAGTATTTATATAGCTAGTTGTTTCTGTTGCCGGTTGTCTTGTATGCGGCGAACTCCAACATGTACCTTGCCTACAAGTTGTCTTCTGCATAAGCTCATAGGAAAAGTGTTTGCTCGTAAATAACTTGAAATTCCGAGTATAAATCTGGTTGTTTTAGGTAACACAACATTTAGACATACCGATGGTAATATTGTTGGTATGTTACAAATTTACTACAGAAACGTAAAACTTAGCTGTTTAGTATTCGCAGAAATGAATACCGTTAAAACTCTGTGGTTTGATTGTAGTAAGGCCTTTTCAATTGAACTGTAACTTATCTGTTTGAAGTATTAAGAAGCTAATATGATAATCCTAAACAGTTGCTTACTCCACCTGCGTTTTACATATTGTCCGTGCAATTTTTAGCAATAAGTACGTATTTCCATGGCTTCGCCGTAAACAGCGACCTGAAAAAGTGTTAGCACGGAGTTGATCATCAGCAAGAAATGAAAAACAGCTGATGTGCGTTGGATGAGCAGGAGTGAAATGCCGCCAAGGGTGGGGTGTGAATCGTGGGAAGACAGCAGCAGTGTGTGTATGTGTGCCAGTGTGTGTGTGTTTGTGTGTGCATGAAGTAAGGCGAGAGGGGCCAGGTCTAGGGACAGCAGCGCGTGCGAACCACGAAACGACGCGCGCTAAGGCCCGCCGACCACCGCCCTCGGCGACCCGCAAACAAACGACGAATGACGCGGCAGCAATGCGGTGAATGTTTCTCGCTTGTTTAGCTTTTCGGGACTTATTGATCCGGGGCATAGCATCTTCCCTCGCCCCACCCTTGGCCGCCACACTCAAAACTCTTCTTCTTCTCCTTGACTTACACATCCCTGCTCTCGACTCTCCGCTCTCTCCCCACCCTTACTCGGCCTTTTCCTCCTCCTCCTTCCACCGAATTCGCCATCCCTTCCCCATGCGCAACCCGTAAACACCCAAAGAGCAGACCAAGTAGCCAAGTAGCGAAGATATACAGTACAATACAAGAACACATAAAAAGAGAGGGAAGCTACTACCCTTTCTCCGATAGTCGATGGATGCTCGGTGCACAAGTCTTCAACCTTTCTCCTTCTTACGATTGCTTCGCAGCTTTCTAAATACGGCTCCGCTGAATACGATGCGCCAAATTGTGAGATGTGTAACATTTAGAAACGTGAGCATTTTATTCATTTTTGTTTTATTTCAATTTTTCATCTCACTTGGCCCGTCTGCACCCTTAATCGATTATATCAATTGTATACTGATGCAATAATACAAGCGCAGTTCATATTGTACATAAATGCTTATGCGACTGATAGGATATTTCTGTACTCTAAAATAGTTGTTTATTTTAACATTTTTATTTTGCATTTATAATACACTTGCCGTAATTTACAAACTATAAAATATGATTTAAACAAAACAACGGAGTGAAAAAAGCGATGCACTTCAATAAAACCAAATAGCTTAGATGTTGATTAATTTTAATTATTGGCAAAGCGCTAAGAATCACACACAATTTGTACGCATATAAACTTGGGGAAATTTGATTTGATAACAATTAATTACGTTACTTAATTTGGCAAAACAATGTCTTAAGTTATTCGTTGTTCAAGATGAAAAACAATATTTGATCTCATACAAAAATATCTACAAACTACTTTGCTATAGGTAATGTATGTGGTTTGTGGTATTTACTCTGTGGCCAGAAATACTACTTTAAACATTTATAATATAAGTCTTCATTTACTTCATAAAATTATAGTTATATATACATACATATAGCATGCAAGTTTCAAAAATGCTATGAAATAGATGCTATACAGAAAACAAAATATAAATTATTGTTGACAGTAAATATTTTTCGTATATGTTTTGCAAATTCAAACGCTATAGCTTTTTCTGAACCATAAGAAACATAAAACTAAACATTACTGGGATACACATAACATAGATTAAAAAAAACACGACAATGAAATATGTATCATATTTAAGACGTGATGTACCTTAAACATTTACACTAATACTTACACTTCGTAATAATCAATTGCATCGCTAGGTTGTAAGTTACACGAAAATTCTGTTTGCAGATAAAAAGAGTTCTTAATATTTTATCTGTTTACATACTAACACTTCAATACAAGCGTTCTCACGAAAAAAAAATCCTAATAGTTGTATCTGCACGCCATAAAGTATGGAAAGAACACCGCACGAACTAAGTGAATACAGTAAAGTGTTGAAGAGAATACCACACTATCTAAATTAATACAGTGAAGTGTGGAGAGAATACCACACTATCTAAATTAATACATTTAAAGGGTGTGGAGAGAATACCACATGAAATTAGTGAATACAGTAAAGTGTGGAGAGAATACCACATGAAATTAGTGAATACAGTAAAGTGTGGGGAGAATACCACACGAACTGAGTGAATACAGTAAAGTGTGGAGAGAAAACCACACGATCTGAGTAAATACAGTAGCTGCAGCGACGGACACTAGATGAAACTACGTGTCAATTCTACATGCTTTGACGCTACCTCAAACCTCAGGTTCCATTATTTTATAGTCTTACATTTAGTGGACAGTGAACCAGTCTAAACAAGGAAATACATCTATTTTCTGATTGTTGAGTGCTGTTTCAGTTGCCATTATCACTCCTAAAATGTTTATTCCAAATTGCATGTCGTGTTTCTCATAAACGTTTTGTAGGATTTATCTCGTTGTTAACATATAAAGCAATGCATTTGGCTTTACTTGCTTTCACTATGTCGGATAATTTGACGCCAATGCAGCTACGTAACACCAAATATAGACATAATTTTCAAAGTTGACACTGCTAAGTAACAAATAAATAATTTGGTTTTGCCAAACTTTGAGAAAATTTGTCAAAGAAAACAACGTAAATCGACGATACAGACTAAAGTTAGTGTACTATATCCAAAGTTTTAAGGGGAGTAGCAAGTTACAAAGTACAGAGCCCATGTCATAGAGTACAACGTGTACACCTGAAACCATTTACTTTCACTATAATACCACATCCACATTTCTTGGTTTGGGAAAAAAGCAACCTTTCTTGTGTAGGAAGTAAAATAGTTTAAATAATGCTCACCGAGAATGATGTTATTTGTAATGCTATCATACATTTACAATTAACTGTAAAGTCAGCATTATAATAAAAATAAAAAAGGTGTATTCCGTGGTTCCAACTAATATTAAAGTTCATTGATGTTTGAAATCGCCACACTACATTTAAGAGTTGATATTTGGCCATTAAAGACAAATAATTTCGTTAAATGTATAAATTCACGGTGCTATTATAGAGAGCAGTCTGCAACGTGTGTAACAAAACTTCAGGAGGATATCGTTTAGAAACTAAAAATTATTAAAATAAATACATCTTAAAACGAAATTTTAAATTGTATGTAAGTGAATTTTAACGCTTTTTGCATGAAAAACAGATTGGAAAATATTATATCAAACTAAATTTTGATGTCACATTCAACTACATACCTTACTAAATGAATTTATATTTTCATGTATATTTATTGTTGATATAAAATAAATATCGTTTCACTTCTCACTAGTTAAACATTGTTATTGTTTGGACGTTTGGAAATTAATAAAAACGAACGTCCATCACCATGCGACCATTCTTAATTCAGCGTAAATACGTGAAAGAGCTGAACTGATACCAAAGATTCTCATGAACTTAAAATCATAAAGGAAAAGTTCTTTAATAAACGTCTCTAAATTATGAAATCCTAGCAGTATAAAACGCATGTGAATGACACATTCTCGGTTAGAAAATGTCACATAATGATGATATATATATCCATCCACATAAATTTCATAATAATTTATATATTTACTAACAGTAGTAACCTATTTTACTATAGACATATTTTAATAACTGGTTTCCGCCCGTAAAAATAAAGTGGCTTTCTGTCAGCGACGCCGACTTAAGAAAAGGAAATAGTGTTAACAGTCAGAAGTCACTGTTTGTGCAAATACACTCGCCAAATCTTTATAGTTTTAAATTTGAATATGAATTTTAATAGCAGAGTGTGTGTCTTAAATAAGTAAAATTTCCCTCATCAAAATACTTATATTTCTGTATCAACACTCGAGCGAAAATACATATACGAAATAAGCGAATACTGTGATGATATTTTTGTCATTAGTGCGTTAAGATTACTGCGTTAAATTGTTCGCATATATTAAATAAATCGTACTTCTCAACGTAATGTCAAACAATGACATAAAAAAGAAAACTTCACAACCAGTTTGCGTAATGAGAATACACTTACAACAAATCAATAAATAGTAACACACTATTGTCGATTCATCGCTAGTCTTGCAAGTCTCTGACTAGTTTCCAACAACAGATACAATGTGTTAACGTTGACATACAACTTTTTAGTAATCTATACGTTTGCCACGTTTTTATTTTAAACAGTCGTTAATACATTCGTATGGAATTAAACATACGATGGTATAATTTTCTATGTTTAAAAACCCATAACCTTGATAAACTGACAAGATTGAGATTATTTATTAAACACTCTATACGTCCACGTAATAATCAGCATATGTCTACAGGGTTGCTTTAATTAAGAACGCCTATGTTCATACGTAAATTGTATCAAAATTAAATTATCACAAAACAAGTACCTAGGTTTTTTTTAAAAGAACATTTCAAGTGCATTAAAATGTAAATATATTACTTAAAAAATATTTTAAAATGATAATAAGTGTTTTTTATTCAACCTTTATTAACCTTGAAGTAATTTCCTGCAAGTGAAGTTTTGATGAACATGTTAAAATATATTTAATTGTTAATTAATTTGTACGAATATAAGCACACAATAAAATTTTAATTTACAATATGTTTACAAAGTTTAGTATTTCAAGTGTGTTAATTTTTGTCAATTAACCGGGCACGTTGATTTTTTAATTATATACTTACGTGTATATTTTAATTTATCATCTATGTGTACGTGAATGTTAAGAATTAAACGAAAGAACATTTACTGTGAAACACCTAATTTGTTAGTTTAGGTAACTTAAAATACCACCTGAATAAATTAAGTAAACTTTTAAGTCTTATATGAAGGAATGACGTTTACACGTACTTCACTATCTTGCTAAGAGTTAACTGTGTTTCTCACTAGTATGTATGTATATATATGTATACACACGTGCTTGTTTCCATTTTAGGATAAAGTTGAGGAGAATTTATGCTGATGACCAATATTTACAGACATTTGTGAATACTGTGAATACTGGGTTGCACGGTAAAATACACACACCCCCGTGAAACCTGTGAGTATATTATCCTACGTATTCTGGCTTACAAATGTTATATTACATTTAATGACTATCGCTTTATACGCTTTATAAATGGTCATTATCTTAAGGTAAAAACGCGAGAAAAGTAAATATTTATTTCTCGAATACAGTAAAACATAAAACGTGTACAAATTTATGACACGATGAGTAGGTTTATTTGTAGTAAGTGTTCGAGAAACCGTAACATCTTGGAGATAACGTAAAAAATACATTAAAGTGTGTAACATTTTCTGCTACATACACTTAACACCAAATTGTTTCAAATTTTACCAGTTGTATGTTTTACCTATTTAATTTTCTACTACAGTGCCATGGACAATTTCGCGATGTCCTGGTCGTTTATAAACATGGTTCGTCAGGACTGCCAAATGTAATTTACTTCGAAAATAATTTCTTTATAGTCGTCTGTCACGTTGATCTGAGCACACGTCAACAAAAGAACTCGGGGATGAACTGAGGTGAATGATTAATAAAGAAAATTATGTGTACAATAAAATATACATTGCAATTTTTATAAACCAATATTGGTTTTCATAAAGCTAAATAAACATTTTCTTCCGCTAAAAATATGTCTTGTTACTAAACCACAATACGGAACACTACACATCTGATTTTGTTTAAACAACAAAATATGTAATTTAGTAGTAAAACTACTTTCGCCTGAAAAAAAAAAAACAGCCCGATGAGTGCAGCTTTCGCCAGTGTACTTAATAAGGTCCTGTTTGGCCACAAACTTTCACGATATAAAATTTTATATGCAAAACAGAAATAATATACGTTGGATATATTTGCATAAATGTAGTGCATAAAATATGTTATATGCACACAAATCTAGGCCAAGTATTCTAGCCCAGTATTGACTGATAATGTACGATATTCAAATCAGTCGAAGCTGGAGTCCCTCAGGGCTCAGTGCTAGGACCACTAGTATTTTCCTTGTATATTAACGATCTTGGCTCAACACTTTCATATTGTAAATATCACCTTTATGCAGATGACCTACAAATATATGCCTCGTCAAAAGTATGCGACATAAGTAGGTCAGTTGAGCAACTGAATCACATCTAACAATGATACAGGAATGATGCACTGTAAATTGTATGACAATATATCCTAATAAATCACAGGCTATTGTAATAGGTACTGCACAATTTCTTAAATCCTTAGACTATGCCGCCATAGATGTTGAAATAAGGGATTCCGTAATTACTCCGTGTAGAAAGTTTAAAAACCTTCGTGTTTACATTGACGACACACTTAACCGGTCAAGTCAGTGTATCAGCATTTGTAAAAAAAATGTTAATCGTTATCAACATTGGTTACACAAATTCGAACGTTTTCTATCTGAGAATATAAAAAAGTACTTATTGAATCTCTGGTATTCCTGCAACTCAACTATTGTGACTTATTGCTAATTGACATGCATGAGGTATTTTCTTCAATGTTACGAAGCTTCAGAATGCCTGCGTTCGTTTTATTTTCAATCTAAAACGAATGGCCCATATAACACCATATTATCAAAAATATAATTGGCTGCGTTTGAAGAAGAAGCGACTTAAATCGCTGTTATTGCTGCATAGAACTCTATCTTGTAACGAACATAAATATTTATATTAGTATTTTCGGTTAATAGTAAATAAACACAATCGTCAAACTAGGTGCGCGTATTCAAAAATGTAATATTTACCGGCCTATAAGTCGCAACATTTTGCAAAGTCAGTTTGTGTTTCTGTATCAAACGCGTGGAATGAGTTCCCAGCAGAAATAAGAACGTTACGTCTACATTGGGCTTCAAAAACTGTTTAAAAAAGAAAGCAACAGTCGTAACTTGAAAATTTTTGTTTCCCAAATTAAATTTTCTCGTATTTTTTAAATATTAGATATAATTAGTTTTCTTTGACACTAAACGTGTTATTTTATTTTAAAACAAAAGTTGTTACCTTAAAAGGTTTGCACTACATCATACGTTATAAGAATATAAGTGATTATTGAATTTATTTTATGTAAAACAGATTTTTTTGTCAAAGTATTTTTTTTTCTAAAATTGGACTTAGATGCATCTGTAAAAGCAAGTTTCATCATTATACCATTTTTTATATTTTTAATTTGTTGTTGATACATTTATGTTTAATAACCATGCTAAATGTAAGAAAGGGCGTACGCCTTAATTTCGCTATGTAAAACTTAGGGCGTAATAAAAAATTAATAAAATAAGAATGCCCCAATTTGAGTACTGTACAGTACATAGTTCTTCTATTAATTCTGAATGAAACCTTTGAACAGCGAATAAATAATTTAGATGTGCGCACTACACTTCTGGGCGACAAAATAAAAGAGTTAACATTATTTATTTTCAGCTGCGAAATATCCACTTGGCACTACACAAACAAATAGTCTGGTTGTAATTAGTAGAATTTGTTATTTTCAACTAAAACTTCCCTCTGTACAGGCAACGTAAATCACATCTAAGCCTGCTGAAAATAAGTTCTGTCAACTCATATTGTTATTTTTATCAAATAGATTTTAAATAACATACTTATATGACAAGTTAACACCGGCAGACCAATTTGTAGGAAATACAAAAAATATTTCTTTCAACTCTAAGATATTTCATTGATTATATTAAAACATTGCTACTGTGTTTTCACAGCAATTGTATTTTTCAATTATATTTCTCTGTGAAATTTCTTGTCAATCGTGTAGGCTAAGCTGTCAGTGTTTCACTTAAGTCGTTGGGCTATGTAAACGAGATTATAAATGCAAGTATTCGTTTAATGCTTTGTAAATAAGGAAAAGGGCCAGATTTATACGAAAGCCTGCCGTGTAATGACTACAAGCGTTTTAAATTTATTTTACCTGTATATTTTTATTAGATGTTCGGAAGTGAATTATTATTTAATTTTATGAGACATTTACGTCTTTGAGAGAGCGATGTCATTAGAAATTTCAACACAAAATAAAACAAGGCCAGGAACTGGAAGATTAGCCGGCCATGGACTTTGGTAACGAGCCATCCGCATTCGCTTCGAACTATTTCGAGAAACCATGGAAAACCGAATTCAAATAGCTGGAGCAGGAAAACGAACCAAGGTCCTCCTATTTGCGAGTGTAACGTGTTATCGTTGCGCCACCTCGCTCGGCCAGTAGTAAAGGAAATGCAGCATTAAAATCCACGTGATCGACTGTCGAAAATTTCAGGATTTTTTAAATTCAAAATTCTTTGTACATTTTCACTTAGTAGTTCAAATTCAAATATCGCCTCTCTTTTGTCACGTTGAACAAGTTTTCATTGGAGTTACGTTAGTGTAGTGATCATACCACTCACCTACCACCAGAGTGAGCCGGGTTTGATTCTAGGTTGGATTATTCCCGAATTTCGCATCTGAATAACATAGCAGACGTTCCACTTGGCGAGCTGGTTTTCTCAGAGTCATCTTGTTACCTCAGCACTTGCGATTTCGGCGCTTCATACTCATCTTGTATCAGCATCACTGGCACACATGAACTTATTGCTAAGCGATTACCAGTATTGCCTTGTGAAAAAGTTGGTTCAAAAGTACCCCTGGTCTTCTGCTTATGATATGGTCCGTTTACAGCACAGCCTATTTTGTTGTCTATTTCGTATCATAATTTACGGTTTTTCTGTGCACGAAGAAAAAGTGTCCTTGAACGTTTACCGAAACATTGACGTTCCTGACAACACTGAAGCTGACCAAATTAAATAAATACATTATTTTTAACTAAGTAAAATTGCATGCTCGGAATCAACCATATATAGATATTTAGACCAATCGCTGTACAATAGACCTACAAACATATACCTACTCGTAAAATTAGTTGGTAATATAAATATTTTTAAACATAATATTTTGTATACATTTTTATACTGTTTAATATAGTATAGGGGTGTAATAATGTTATTCAAGTTGTAGTTTAAAACGCTTGTTAAGGCAAGCGGGCTGTAAATCTCGTCGACAGCTAGATCATTGGAGACGGTGAGACACAAAGTGCATGGAAAATAATTCCTTGCGATCATGGGAGAAGGACAGGTTGCATGTTTCGCAGGCACGCTGCACTGCACTGCATAGTTCGCCTACTTATACGCAAACTTTACAACACAAATTGTCGCAATGCATTATTTTTAAAAGCACTGTATGATAAATTACCTGACAACAGTTAAAGTATATAACTTATAACTAAGAGGATTTAAGCGTGTTACAGCATGCCAACTGCGCGCATTATCGAACGTGGCAAAATTTTAAAATGAAAATTACCTTTTCCCATTTTCACATCGTATTTATTATCAAATTGTATACATGCATTGGTTTGCTGTTTTCATTGCAAGTAAATACACTACAAACATTTAGTGTTTACGCGAAAATTATGTTGCAAATAGGCAGGACGTATTATTATTATTATAAAAATAATTAAGTTAGAATATAACAACTATGAAAAAGCTTCTAAAGGAATAAAACGTTTAAGATTTAAGTATAAGAATATAGATTTGTCTAGATACAAAGGAAATTATTACCACTGTGAATAACTAAGGAAATAAATGATACTTCTTCAACGATAGAAGGACAATGAAGTTGTTACCGCTTTGGTCATATTGACAACTGTACATTAATACTTTTAAAGGGTAAATTATGTCAAACATCGTTAAAAATATAATTTTTACCAATTGCTGTAAAATTTCCACGAAGTTACCGAAACTTCAATATCGTTACCAAAAGTTACCAAATTAGAGTGTTAAAAATAAATACATTCATCAATTTTAACATTTAGTCCATTTATATGAATTATGAATAATTTTGTTTCATTTTAAAGTTAAATGTAAAATTTAATGGCAGTGCGGCAAATGAACACAAAATAAGATATTTTTTCTGTATAGTAGTTTCAGGAAATTTTAATGATCGTACGTTTTGTTGAGATAGTTAACGAAATTAAAGCCAGCGGGGCATATAGTTAACAATTTTGTTATTTGATTTAATATATTACACTTTCCCAACGTATTTTGAAATAACACCATGTTGTATAATTAACTGTTGGGTTTTTGCTGTTTCGTGCGACGCAATACTGTTTTTCTTGCAAATTATACCAGATCTATTTTTTTAACCTTATATGTGATGTAAAATTACAGCTGGGGTACATTATAAGTGGATTTGCTTTTAAAAGTTACGTACAAATTTACTTTTCAAATTAAACTCCATACAAATTGAAGCATTTTTCGTACCTGTGCGTTAACATTTCAAGACACTGCAAAGAACGTTGCAGCCTGTCTTTCAAAACACATCTTCAAAGTTAGTCTAACTTCGTCAATTGGTTGATTGATTTCAAAGGCGTGAGTATGGAGCAGCGCAGGAATGAAGGGGCGGAGAAAATAGGAGATACCTGAGAAAATTCACCGACAAGCGATATTGTCAGGTACGGTTCCCACACGCGAAAATTGGGGACCGTCTCCGCTGGGACTCGAACGCGGATCAACTTGGTGGGAGGCGAGTGCTGTGACCGCTCGGCTGCCACGGCCACGGCAAGCTGATAACTACGGCGCTTAGTAGTAAGTCTGTATACGGATATCTTCCTCATACGGTAGTTATTTACTATTGGTGTTGAAGTGACACTATCCCAGGCGCTTCTTTGAGGGCGCGGTTCACCTGTGTTTAACGTCTTTTTTTTTTTTTTTATATTGGTACCAGATATTTTTTTCTTATTTTAGACATAAATTGTGATTAAATCTTCCTCTAAGGAAACTTTTTTATCTCTCATAGTTTTTGCGTAATGAGTCGTAAACGTAAAAATTTTGCACTTCACGGTTTTAAGTACGCCACTAAAACCAACTGACATACCAAACCGACAAAATTCACAGTGTATAACAATGTTGTAGGCTATGATATGACAAATAAAATAAAAAAAATAACTTTCGTATTTAATAACAAATGCTGAATTTTAATATGAAAATTAAAATAATATCAACAATTTTTTAAAAATACAAAAAATATATTTGTTTTGTTTTTATATACGTCAAATCATAGCCTACAACATTGTTACACACTGTGAATTTTGTCGGTTTGTTATGTCAGTCAGTTTTAGTGGCGTGATTAAAACCGTAAAGTGCAAATTTTGATGTTTACGGCTCATTACGCAAAAACTATGAGAGATACAAAAGTTTCCTAAGAGGAAGATTTTATCACAATTTATGTCAAAAATTAGAAAAAAATATCTGGTACCAATATAAAAATAAAAAAAGACGTTAAACACTGAGGTGAATCGCGCCCTTAAGGTTGTTCAAGTGGGGAAAAAACATAATTTTATACTTGTATGAAATAGTGTTAGTTTTGTACACATTACTTGAGAGTACACATACTTCTAACGGAAAAAAATTAGCTCATATAGTTTTCCCGTAATGGCACTTCAAAGTCAAAATTTGCGTGTTTTTACTTCATACAAAACTTGAAAACCAGATAACA
>PNEQ01075152.1:0-14187 GCA_003012365.1 Medauroidea extradentata
TGTGTGTGTGTGTGTGTGTGTGTGTGTGTGTGTGTGTGTGTGTGTGTGTGTGTAGGCGCGCGCGCGCAACGCACCCCTGCCCCAAATACGCTATGCATGTATACACACACTTTGATAGCCAAGCAAATTACTTTCATATTAAATATTACGCTCACTCACCAGTGGGCACTAATTTCATTGACACTTTATTAGCCAGTTTTCATAGCAATTGCCCAGCTAAACCCCAAGCGCGAAGGCAGAAACAGCGATGGTATAAATGGATCTAAACATGACAAAAGGGACGTCAGTCAACCTGCTCCCCCTTGCTGCCCCCCTTCAGCTACTTTGACCGCTTGCCAGCGGTGGAGGGACGAGGTGGCAGGCAACGTTCCTCCCTCCCACTTCCTCACTTCAGCAGCATGTCCGCTAGCCCGGGTTACACGTTGTATGTCGGACCACGCATAAGTGCAAAATCTGGCCTAGCTCCTTTGTTTTAAGAGCTAGAACATCGTCGCTGTGGACTTTATTAAACATCTGAACTAGAACTTTACTGCGATTGAACGAGTTAAGGGATATAACTAATAGCCTGCATTCTGTGAGCATTTAAAAGTTTGATTTCACCTTAAAAAACAGTTAGAACTTTAAATTGTATGATTTTGCTCAATAGCAGTATTGTAGGCTACGAATTCTACAATGTGGCCCTTATTTGAAGATGATATCTTTAAAACTGACTGAGATACCGCAACTATAGTTTAACATTGAAATCCCTATCCCGCTCTACTGCCTACGAAGCGATGGAGTCCGCTCTTAAGGATGAATTTTCAGTTTCAGAAGGGATAATTCTCAGAGGAACGAGAATTTCAATCCCAAGATCTCTTCGTGAAGATATGCTTCACCGAATACATTCAGGACACATGGGAATCACCAAATGCAGACTGCGAGCACAGCAATATCTTTGGTGGCCTGGATTGTCGTCAGATATCGCCATGATGGTTAACCAGTGCAAAATTTGTTCGGAAAACAGACATAATATGCATGAAATTCTTCTCCCTAGTACTATGCCGAATAGACCATGGGAATCAGCTGCCTTGGATTTGTTCAAATATGAAGGCAAATGGTTTATTGTAATAACAGACTGTTTTTCAAGATATTTCGACATTTACCCACTTCAGAGACTGAATTCAGAAGAAATAATCGATAAGTGTAAATCTACTTTCAGCCGCTTTGAAATTCCCTTGGAAGTTAGATCAGACAGCGGAACTCAATTTAGTGTGCCAGAAAATGCTGAATTTTGGAACTTCTCTAAAAAAATATGGGTTTCATGTAACCAGGAGCAGCTCCCATTTTCATCAAAGTAATGGAACAGCGGAAGCAGCAGTCAAAATAGCCAAGAGTGTGTTAAAGAAAAACAAAGAGGACCCATACTTGGCCTTACTATCATATCGCAACACACCTATTTCGAATGGGTATAGTCCAGCACAACTCTTATTCGGAAGATGTCTGAGGGAAATTATGCCAATGATGCCAAACAATTTAGATGAGAAGCCGAATAATACACTCCTTCATCAAAAAAAGAAGAACTACAGGCAGCAATACAAAAGATATTATGATCATCATCATCATAGAGTTAGTCCACTTCAGCCCTTAAAGTCTGGGGATTCAGTTTGGGTAAAAGATGTTAGACGGCCAGGCATTATCATCAGACCCTCGACAGAACAACGCTCCTACATTGTTGACACGGTAGGTAGAAGATTAAGAAGAAACCTGTTTCACCTCAACCAGTATCCCAATGAGAAGAGTGTTTGACCCCATAGGATAGTTATCACCTTTAAAAATCCGAGCAAAACTCATACTACAGTCACTTTGGAAACGGCAACTCAGTTGGGATGATACACTTCCCATTGACATCTCTGAGAACTGGCAAAAATATAGGGAGATGCTTACTGTTGTGGAGAACATCAGAATTGATAGATGCATTGTACAGGGAGAACCGTGTACACTGGAACTCATATGATTATGTGACGCATCCGAAGTTGCATGTGCTGCAATGGTGTACATGCGCTCTCAGTACGCAGATGGTAATACAGTAAACCCTTGATCTATCGACACTGCATAATACCAGATAATTATGTTAGATCGCCGATGTCGTTAGTTCTGAGGGCAATTCATTTTGAACCTTCCCCCCCCCCCCCCCACAAAATTTATTTTTTTTAAGTTAAAGTAGAAACACTACTGACTTAAAATAAACACGTTTTTCATTTAAATTTTATACTGTACTAGTGTAAACAAAGGGTGTACGTATTCCAAATAAAATGCTGCATAATCCCAAAAGTGTATTCCTCTTGTATCCAAAAACATAAAGAACTACGAGTGCCGCAAAATTTTGCATCGTAAATAATGCTCATACTTGATCATGTGCAGTGTAAATACTAAGTAAAAATGATTTAATGTATGGTAAAAAAACGATTGACTATTTAAGTCTGATAATATAGCCTATAAAAACTGAAAACAACTTCACGTCGCAGGAAAGAAAGTTTGTATACTGCACGCGATGCAACTCTTCACGCCACAACTCCAAGCGCTGCTGGCCTACAAATTGTCACCGCACACGTAAATACATCCTTTCTTTTTCGTCGTAAAATAGAATTAAATAGAAGAAATATAAACACAACTTTTCATCTGCACAAGATAAAGATTGAATACAGCCATTTTTATATGTTACGAGCGGTAATAAAATAGTAACCTAATCAGTCCACGTGTAGCGTACGGGACTAATTATATTTGCGTTATATACCGTTTTTACGCTGCAGCAACATGCACAGCCACATACCTCAGGTGCCGAGTGATCAATAACACAGCGGATATTATCAAGGTCAAGTACTGTTCAAAGCTAAGGATAAGGCAACGCTCAGGAATGTGGCTGGCGGTGGCGACAAACGGAGAGCTGTGGTGGCCCTAACCACCACTCCGCCGCTCTGCCTTGCCTTATCAGCTCCCTACAATAAGGTAAGTAGGTGACTATCATACAGTGGGTGGGGGTGGTTTGGCTGCAGCTGCAACGAGCAATGACGAATGTACACTAAACAAGGCACGAAAGTTGATGCGCACGCACAAAAGCACAAAGTGGCTTGTAGGCTGGCTGGAGGTGAGGGGAGTATTGGTTGGCTGGCGTTGACAGCCAGGAGGGGTGTTATCTATTTTTAACCATTTGTTTCTTACAGCACACCACACGAGTGGTGGAATGTGAGAGGAGTGCAGGGAGGAGGGTGCGTCGAGAAGTGAAGAGGAGAAGGAGATAATGCAGCCTTTGTCATCACGATTATCGTCTCACGTATGTTGGTTTTGCACGGGCGGCCTAACTAACCCGGTGCACGCTTTAACTGTATTCCAGCTAAAGTTTCTCACAGGTTTTTTTTTTTTCCACAGCTGCATATTACTGATTTATGACAACTGCAGTATGTTATTGTTTAATGTACGGAAAATTATTTTTTATTTGTGTTTTACTGCGATCTATTGAACTTTGCTTAGCTTTGACCAACTTTTAAAATTTTTATTTTTTCAGTGATCCTAGAAATTATGTCGTTATATCGTCAATGTCGTTACATCCACTATCATTATATCAGGGGTTTACTGTACACTGGTGCAGATTGTGGTTGGAAAAACCCAAGTGGCACCAGTTAAGCAAGTGTGTCTACCACGACTGGAGCTGTGCGGGGCTGTGTTGTTGGCAAAATTAATGAATGTGGTAAAATATGTGCTTACAAGAGCGGTGACAAGGGCACTTATTGTATTGGCATGGTTAGCTTCATCACCAAGGTAATGGAAGAACTTTGTAGCCAACAGGGTTGCATTGATTCAGGAACTCACTCCAACAGATCAGTGGCAACATATGAACAGCAGCGACAACCCATCTGATTGTGTTTCACGTGGATTGTCATCAACTGAACTACATAATCTCTCGCTATGGTGGGCTGGGCCTACTTGGTTACCGTATTTGGAATGGCCTAGTACTGCAGACACCAACGCTAATCAATCTATGATTGAACGAGAACAGAAGAGTGCAGTGGTAGTTAACTGTAAAATTGTTGTATCTTCACTTCTGGAGATTTGGTCGTCCCTGACTAAACTTCAGAGGATAACAGCATGATGTGTAAGATTCAGTAAGAACTGCAGATTACCAAAGGCTGAGAGACTCATGTGTGAATATTTAACATCAAAAGAACTTCAAATGGTTCCAGTGGGTGAAATGAATGCAGGACGACAACTTCGATGCCAAAATTTAGAGCCTTAATAACAGCAAGCCATTGCCTGAGAATAGCCGTGTTATTAGTCTGACACCTTTCATGGATGAAAATAGAATACTCAGGTGGACGATCGCCTGAACAGAGCAAATATTGCAGAACTTGGAAAGCACCCTGCTTTGCTACCTCATCACAGTAAACTTACAGAGTTAATAATATTGCACTAGCATTATGTGAATCTCCATGCGGGCTCTCAGTTGGTGCAAGTTGTCTTTCAGCAGAATTTTCGGATTCTTCAAGGTAGGGACAGTATTCTAAGGGTAATTAAAAGATGTGTAATGTGTCACTGTCAATAAGCAGTATCAGCGCAACAATTGATGGGATGTCTCCCTGCAGCTCGAGTACGACCATCTCATCCTTTCCTGCACTGTGGAATAGATTATGCAGGTCATGTCACACTTCAAAATTATAAGGGAAGGAGCAACATAACATTCAGAAGTTACATTGCACTGTTTGTCTGTTTGCCAACTAAGGCAGTCCATTTAAAGTTGGCGAGTGACTTATCAACCCCTGCATTTAAGCGTTTCATTGCACGTTGTGGCAAACCCCGTGGCATATGTAGTAACTGCGGTACAAACTTTGTTGGCGCTGCCAGAGAACTCACAGAACTATTTGAACTGATCGAAACAAGGGAGCATCAACTAACAGTTGGGAGATGTTTTGCTGCCAAGGTATATCTTGACACCTGCAGCACCGCACCACGGAGGACTTTGGGAAGCAGGGATGAAAAGCATGAAACACCATTCATGCAGAGTGTAGGAGGCAGTACACTAAATTTTAAAGAAATGTACACAGTGTTGACAATGGTGGAATTATGTCTCAACTCAAGACCTCTCACAGTGTTATCAAGTGATGACAATGATTTATCAGTGTTAAACCCATGGCGTATTTTTGATCGCATAATACCTTCTAACCATCCCACAAGCTGGTGAAGAGAGAGAAAAAACCAATTATTTGGCAAGATCGCAGTTGCTGGAGTGATTAGTTCAGCAATTTTGGCAGAGATGGTCAACGGAATATCTGTCTCGACTCCAGAATCTTTCTAAATGGTGATCTAAAGAGCCTAATCTCTAGCCGGGAGATATGGTAATCGTCAACAATGAGAAGTTGCAGAAACAACAGTGAAAATTGGGTTGTATCATTATTACGTTTCCTGGGGAAGATGGACTGGTGCGCACAGCGATGGTGAAGATGGCTATTGGAGATTTAAAAAGACTGATAACAAAATTAGTACCCCTGCCTTTCCAAGCCTGAATTACTGATTCAGTTGGACATGTTAATACAATTTTAGTTTAATGATACAATGAGAATAATTTGGGTGTATGCTTATTGTGTGTTTTAGTTG
Organism: Medauroidea extradentata; assembly: GCA_003012365.1. Taxonomy (NCBI): domain Eukaryota; kingdom Metazoa; phylum Arthropoda; class Insecta; order Phasmatodea; family Phasmatidae; genus Medauroidea; species Medauroidea extradentata. Next base: position 5,626 of record PNEQ01075152.1, read on the forward strand.
TGTGATGTGGTGGTTAATTGAAGTTAACAAGGTGGGCGGAATATTTGAACTTATCACCTGTGAAAGGTTATATAGGTTATGTGTAAATTGTTGTTTTGTTTTGCGACACCATTTTTGTTTTCTGTGTACTAGAGTTATGGCAGAGTAATGCAACGCTGTGTTTTGATCGGAGAGTTCATTTTAGAGAATTTTAGTTGAAATCTTGCATTCCCCCAGCATTTTATCGTGAAACACCCTGCTTCACACTCGGTAACCATTTTTTATTTTGTAGCAATGTATAGTTATTTACGCTTACTTACACTTGCCATTGTAAACTGGAAAAAAAATTCAACTCAAAATAACTATGTAATTTACCTTTCTAAAACCAACAAGACACTTTGATCTGTGTGTTTGCATGAACAAGATCACGAACGTGTACAATAGTTGACAGATACATGCATGCGCAGCATCATAGTGCCACGAGTGCAAGTGAGAGAGGTGAAGTAATTACCAAAGCTTTAAAATTTGTTGCATCAGAGCACCACTTGTGCAAGATACTGTGACATGAATGTGCGAGATATTGATTGTTATTGCTACACCGGCCTATCGTAATAGTGAACTGTATTGTTGGAGTTCACTCGTAAACAAATACTTTAACCTTGTTTTTCGTATACAGCCTGTTGGTACATTTGAAAATTCTCATAATAGTGAATGTTTTATAGGCCATACTCACTATGGTGGGGTTTACCTGTATGCAATCAGGAGTGACGAGTTTCTCATGTACGAATAACACCTGGACCTCAAAGACTATTTTAATGTTTTAATTACAGTAGATTCTTTGTCCATCGTTTCTCATGGGACTGACAAAAAATTTCAATACATGAGGAATTGAATGGATGTGGTCTTAAAATGCTGTAAAAAAATAAAGAAATGAGTCTCAGAATGTATTCCATGGATGTAGATATTTCAATCCATTAGGTTTCAGTAAATAGAGAATCCACTGTAGTGACTTTTTGGTCATGTAAGTAAGCCTTCTTCTCTACAGATAGGATTACATTTGTGCATGCAGGCCATCTTGGGTTTGGGGTACTAATGTACCTCCCTTCTTATACGTCTGGCTGCGAGAATCTCTCTACGTGCCATTTTTCATATTTGTTTTCGTTGGTATTACCATATATGATAAATTTTCTTGGTGGAATAGTGACAGTTATATGAAGGACAGTGTCATAAATAAAACAGCATGGAAAATACCCGGGAGTTTCACTCTGTGTCAGCCGTAACTTTAAAATTGTATTGATTTGATGATTTTTTAGCATACATGTTAAAGTGCTTGGATATTCCAGTACACAGGATACCAGGGCTTTACTGGGAATATTCTACCTTTAAAATATTTTCATTGCTTTATTCAATTCTGATTGATTGAACAGCTTAGCCAATTGGAAGGATAGGAGCCACTCACTCTCAGCCAATCAGAAAGCTAATAGTATACGCCTACAAGGTCATAATTGTCCCACAAAGCCACAGTTGTCTGGTATACTAATCATCTTTCTGCTTTTAGGAAGATGACTGGCATCTGCTGGTAAGTGGCTCAGTTACCCGCTACCCTCGTTGTATCCCAGTAGCAGCCAGATTCACTTTGTTTAACCCTACATTCAAATCACAAAAGTCTATCTTTGCTTAGTAACAATCATCATACTTTCTCTTGCTATTTCTCCTGTAAAGAAATATAAATGTATCCTTCACAATTGTCCCATAGGTTTATCCAGCACACTCCCCACTCTGTTGGTTTGGTGTGCTGTAACATCTAGACCCTGTTTCTTTCATGGTCTCGGAATTTGGCCATGGCACCAGACATCTCTGCTTTAGCTGCAATGTATGTAACATTTAATCAGCTTAAACCCAAACTTAGGCATGTCTTGTCCTGACATGCACAATATTTTCCTGCCAAACTTGGTGTGACAAATAAGGTTTGCCCCTTAAAGTCAATGTATTATTTTATTTATGTAAGGCGATAATGTTTTGTTTATATCTCATGGTTTTGTATCTTTCTAAATTTTGTTTTATTTATGTCTGGCAGCTTTGTCTATGCCGAGGGTTAATAGAGAAAGGAAGAAAAATTTGTTTTGGAATGGAGTTACTTGATTAACCTCGTTGTTGTCTTGGCTGGATTAAAAGAAATAGTAATTGTTTAAAATTATTTTCTTTTCTTCATCATCAAACGTTGCAGGAAGATTGAACGTCGAGAAAGCGCATCTACATCAGTTAAGTGACATGTAAAGTTTAATCAATCTAACACTAAAACCCACACTTCAGCCTTTCACTTACATAACAAACGTATTAGCCTACATTTATTTTACTCATGGATACCCTGACAGAGAGAGTCGTCTTTATGCTTGACGGGACTGAGTTACTGCCATGGCAATTTTAATTTCAAATTATTTGTACATGCAGAGGAGATGCTTTTTCTGTTCTTATTTTTGTTTAAGTCGTTTCAGTGGCGGCCCATTTCGTTGGGCCCGAGGTAGGCTGATATAAACCTGGGTAGGCTGATAAGCGCTAATACAGTACATAGGTTAATGAGAAGACAGGAGGTGAGAAAGTATAACATTAGGAAGTACAGCTGAATGTAATATCACTACACCACATCAGAAATGGATGATATTTCACCATGTGTACTCACAGAGCAGGTTTGTTGTACTGAGAACATGACAGCTGAAGTTGAATCAGCTGAAGTAGCTATGAACACAGGAAAAGACACAATGTCTCGAGGAATGTTTCGCTTGCTACTGCAGGAAATGAAGACCATGTTAGGTGCTACGAATAGCAGAATAGAGTCACTGGGTAGTGATCTGAAGATGCAGTCTAGCAGAATAGTCTCTGGAAAGTAAAATAGATTCACAGGCAATTAAGTTGCAAGGACAAATGCAGGCCATGGGTCAAGGATTAATGACCGAGTTTACTGAGAGGTGTGGAGTTATTCAGCAACAAGTACTTACCCTTAGTAAACGTGTTTCAGACAAGGTCATGCAACTGCAGAGCGATGTATCAGCGGTACGCACTGACGTAGCTAGTAACAAGGAGGACCTGGAACTAGTGAAGTAGCAAATAGCTATACAATCTAGTGAATTCGATCAGCGTCTAGGTCAACTAGAAAACAGGCGTATAACTGCCACTACACACGATCAGGTGCAGGAACAGATGTCGGCACAGTTAGATTCTTTTGACCGTCATATTGAGCAAAGAATTATGCAAGTAGAAAAAGCTTCGTGTACAGAACGTACTAAAATAGGAGCTAAAATAGCTGACATCGGAAACCACCTCAACCATTTAGAAGGCAAGATTGACAGTGTGGTAGCCGACATAAGGCGTGTACAGATAATCCATAATGAAGCACAGATCGAAACGCCACCCTCTAGCGACACATCACCGTTGTTACGAGATGTTTCGCAAGGACAAGTACTTACTGATGTGCTGAACCATACTACATTGCTGCCTGCGAGTATACTAGCTCATCATCCATATAAATTATGGGCGGAACAGTACCGAAGTTTGAAGGGAAGTCAGGTGAAAACCCAGCAAATTTCTTACTCAAGTTTGAGGAATATTGTTGACTGTTTTGCTTGCCTGATAAAGACATGCTAAGGTGCCTGAGTATGTGCCTAAAGTCAACTGCGTACTTCTGGTGGGAAGTGATAAGAGAGCAAATCCCTAACTACCAGGATTTCAAGAACAGATTTTGTAATCGTTTCTGGAACAGGAAAGTTCAAGGTAACCTGCGAGCCCAGTTGCATGCGGAGAGCTTTGTACCAGGAAAAGGCAGGAGCCTGGAATACCATCTGTCAGAGATGTACGAAAAATCTAGGCACTTTGACCCGCCAATCAGTGACGAGGAGTTCATTGCTATGGTCCTGCATCAGTTACCCTATAGGTACCAAACTCACTGGACGGGTAGGCACAACGTTGATTTGGCTAGTTTCAGGATTGACCGCATTGAATTCGACAACATTGAACGTCTACAACGACAACAAAGCAACAGAGATGCTGAGCGTACACATACGCAAGATCACGTACCGCCTATGTATACAGGTCCTCAACAAGGTCGCAGGAACCCACATAAAAATGATGACCACGCTATAGTGAATACTATCCACACTACACCATACCAGTCATACAACACCCCGCAACACTACAGTTGTGGCGGAGGTCAAAATTATAGAGGGCGGAAATACTATTACAACCGCAGCGGTAATCTACGAAGAAGCTACAGAGGATCTGTGAGGTTATGGACTGAGGGGGCGGAAGCACATATCCAAGCAAACGAGGGACATGACAGCATACCTTACTGTAACAGCAACGAATTGCCACCTCAAGCACATGTTTCAAAACTGCCTACGCATCTCGTAAACAGTGCTGTATTCTACTCGACGCAGTCTAGTCCCCCTGAATACATGCAAGAGGGTGAATCTAGGTTAAAGCCTTGGGAATATAGAAGCCAACGTGCACAAACGCAAAGGGAAGCTAATCAAGATGGACCACTAGTTCAATAGAGAGGATATTTTGCCAATCAAGAACCTCTCGATCCTAAAATACCACCCTTAGCTTAAAATATATCATGCAACATCTCAGTAACTATAGGAATTGGTTTGTCTTGCTGTTATGATTTGCCTGAATTCAATACTGCGCTGCAATGTCGGAATCCCATAGAGAATTTATCACACTGATATGTTTATGTGAAGGCTGGTCAAGAGTATTTGTATATTTCATGGAGAATGTGTTTTAGTCTGCCATGCAGTCTATTGAGTGAGTCTAGCGAAGAGAAATGCCGCAACCACTTTTGCTATATGCAGATTGAATGTATTTAGCTGAATAATGTTATTATTTGCCCTAAGGAAGAAATATATAGTATTGGCAAAGTTTCACGATGTAATGTGGGAAGAAAATTGATATGAGGGCGACGGCAACGCTGCGACGATAAACTGCAAGTTTAAGGCGAATAAACATGCACAAATCCTATAACAACGCGAGATGGGAGCACACGAACGTATGAAATCTATTGCTGTAACCTACAGTGATAGATTTGAACCTGTCTATTACTTCTTTTGTATTGATGTAAAGACATCACAATCATTTAGTTGGTGCCTAACCCGCATAAACTTGAATTGGATAACACTGCACAACACATTTATTATTATTTCAGGCACAAAAAACGTTTAAAGGTTGAAGCAAATGTGCCGTCTAAACAATTAAACAAATACTATGCTAGCCAAACAAGTGAATTTCGACGATAAAACATAAATTCTGTGTAAAACTATGTACACTCGTAAGTTAAGTGAGTGATGTAGTTTTGTAACGCCTGTAACATTTAAATGTTCATGTTGAGTGCAACAAGCAAAGCAACGCAATCGCCACCACAGAAGTGATGAAGCCAACTGCCCAACGGTTCATCGCGAATGCAGAAGACGAATGCAGGACATCGCCAAGCAAGACTGGCAACATAGCGAACAAAGTTATAAAAGATTGAACCTGACTGATTCCAAGTTGAATTTTAATTTATTTGAAGTTGTCATCTTGAAGTTTGTATTATGTGTGTACGTTTCTTTTGTTGCATCAACTATTTGTTGTTTTTAGTATGATATAGTAACTCAGAACGTTTGAACAGTGCTGACGGGACATTATTAGTTTATTTTGTTTGAAATGTGTTGTCACATTGTTTCAAGGCAAGTTTTTGCACTCCAACTACGATACATTTAAAAACTTGAGGGGGCATTATGTGACAAATAAGGTTTGCCCCTTAAAGTCAATGTATTATTTTATTTATGTAAGGTGATAATGTTTTGTTTATATTTCATGGTTATGTATCTTTCTAAATTTTGTTTTATCTATGTCTGGCAGCTTTGTCTATGCTGAGTGTTAATAGAGAAAGGAAGAGAAATATGTTTTGGACTGGAGTAACTTGATTAACCTCGTTGTTGTCTTGGCTGGATTAAAAGAAATAGTAATTGTTTAAAATTATTTTCTTTTCCTCATCATCAAACGTTGCAGGAAGATTGAACGTCGAGAAAGCGCATCTACATCAGTTAAGTGACATGTAAAGTTTAATCAATCTTACACTAAAACTCACACTTTAGCCTTTCACTTACATAACAAACGTATTAGCCTACATTTATTTTACTCATGGATACCCTGACAGAGAGAGTCGTCTTTATACTTGACGGGACTGAGTTACTGCCGTGGCAATTTTAATTTCAAATTATTTATACATGCAGAGGAGATGCTTTTTCAGTTCTTATTTTTGTTTGTCGTTTCATTGGCTACTAACATGCATGTAGGAGAACCCCCTGAACTATGAATAGGCTCACCAAAAAAAATCTAAACTCTAGTTGCTAAGTTCTTATTCTAACCTGAAATTGGTAATTCACCGCACAATATTATGTTTTTTCTTGCCTTAACCACTCAAGTTCTGATTCCCACTTACGTTTATATTGCTACCAATGCACAGATAATTTTCTATAGTTCAAAATATTATAGCTAAACACAAATGATTGAAATATTTTAGTTATATACTAAAATGGATAGGCATAACAATTTCCCACATAAAAATTAAGTCTTGTATTTATCAACGCCTAGCCTTGGTAACTACTTTTCAGCCAGAAAACACTTGTTGTATCTGTTGCCTTTCGACTCTCGCACACTTTTGGCTTTAGAAAAACCTATGGAATAAGAGGAATGTAATGGTTCTATTGATTCGTACAATCAATATATCCATTGCTCTTTGGTCATCAAAAATTATTATGGCTGAAATACGTTACAATTATATTTACATTAAAGTGCAAGACAAATTTAGGACTTAATCATCTTTGCACACATGCCATAAAGCAACCCTTATCATGAAAACTCTCCCCTAGCATTTCTTCCTATTACCTTCACTTTCAGTTTTAAGGAAATGAACTTTAGTGAGATGCTAAAATTGTAATTCATACCTATGTAACAATGTATATAATGGTGGGCTGGTAGCGTATATGTGAGTTGCAGGCTGATGTGACATTTTGTATGTGTTGCAGGCAGGGGCGTGGAGGAGACTGCTGAGGGTAACGAGCAGGTAACTACTGTCCCATCACTACATGTTAATGTTAATTGTTTCATATAGTGCTGAGCTTGTCTAAGTTTTTAGAGAGGATAGAGAGATTTTATTTTTAGGAGGCTGTTTTTTGGTAGAAGACAAAATTGTATTTATTACTATAGGCCGTTCGGAATAAAGTGAACACTAAATATTTAACCTTTGAAAAATATCACTAGCTGTTACTACATATAATTCAACATTACCGATAGTCACTTTACTGCTTGTATGGTTGGCAACGAAATAACACAACATAGTTCCGTGTTTATTCGTATTTAAATACAACAATGTTGAAACAAAATCAACCGACAACGATATAGTTGTATTTTATATAATTAATAAACTTATTTTTTATCAAACTATATATGTACCTATCGACTAAACAATTTATCTTACACGCGCAAACATAAAGTGACGTGTCCCAGGAGGTCAGACGTTTCCCGTCATTAACTGTTACACGCGGAAAGGTACGAATTGGCTGGAAATAGATCTTTAGCAGGGCTTTTTCGAGTGCTCACTTTATTCCGAACTGCCTATACTTCTGCAGCACTGCTACTACCACCACCACAACTATTGCTATTGCTGCTATCATTACTAATTCTTTTACTGCTGCTATTACAGTAAAACCTTGTTAATTCGAAGTGCTCAGGACCAAAATTTTGTGCTTCGAATTATTGAATTTAAAAATATAAATAAATCTTAAATCATTTGCATTTTTCTTGGTTGTAGCATGTAGCATTTTTCTTGGTGAGCACTGTACTGCTAACATTACTGCACTTCACGTAATCACGTACTCCCCTATTAGACTGTCAGCAACTCTGCTCTTTCCTCCTTCCCTTTTTACAGTGCTCGGTGTCTCCCATGTCACAGCCCTATCCTTCACGTGATTGTTGTTACTTATTTATAGATGTGCGTGGTTTTGGATCTCTAAGAGGTGGTGAGGTTTCCAGTAGCTTTTCAAGGGAATATCAGACGTGTCAGTGAGATTATTTAACACTTTGAACTCTATGCCCGTATGTAATACGAGCACCCGAATATCCTGTAGCGAACGATGGCCGAATTTCCTACGGGCAGCACTTTTCATTGCTGTTATCGACGTTTCTCGCATTGTATACGGGCATCGTTCACTTGTAGAAGCGACGGGAGTTTGTAGTTTGTATTATTACCGCGAGATGGAAGCTGTAGTACTCGGAGAGAGTTTAACAAGACGGGAAAGGAAAGGAGTGAAATGCGCGCATATTTTATATTAGGAGCCATATTTTGTCCGTTACGGGAACAAAGGTTTTATAATAGACTATCAAACGCCAGAATCGATAGTTTTTCCCGTTTATTTTCTAATGGTACCGTTAGATAGCAGTACTTTACAGATAATTATTTTTTTTTCTTGATGTTTACAGCAGCGCCAACAGGTAGCAGTATTGTGCTGAATTATTCAGTAATGATACGTTTATACTAATGTGGACACT